>CM016726.1:6504543-6578772 GCA_005771605.1 Scutellaria baicalensis | reverse complement strand
TCCGGCAAATGAATTAATTTTTTTCACTTTGCAACCCAAACCTTAATTTTTTTAATTGCAAATCATAATTTGTTTTTCACTTCACACCGATACCTTTATGTTATATATATGAGTGTGACATTTATGTTATATAAGTGTGATCGATATTCATAAAATAAATATCAAAGAAATATTGGTCAAAATTGGTGAAATATATGTAATATCGGTAAAAAATCAATGGAATATCAATAAATATCGGAATATATTGGTAAATATAGGAAAAATAACAATAAATATGTGTACCCATATTTCCATCAATATCGATATTTTCACGATATTTCCGTGAATTTAAGTTGCCTATATTTTCACCGGAATCGAATTTTTCATTCTTGGTTGCAATCTGATAAAAACACAAAGTTCAGATTGCAATTAGATTTAAAAAAAAAACAAAGTTTAGGTTGCAAAGTGAACAAATTAATCTCCATTTCGCCGGAAAATTTGCAATCGACAAAACCACAAAAAGACTGGGTGGTAATTTGAAAAAAAATGATTAGGTTGCAATTTGAAAAAAGTCGATAGGTGGAGTTATTTTTTATAATTTACCCTTTAAAATAAGTACTTAAAAATAAGATGAGAAATAATAAATATATAATCCCTGATCTCATCTTATTTATCTATTTATTTTTTTATTTGAAATTCTATACAATAAATACTAAATTGAGTATCATAACTGATTTCTTAAATTAAATATTTATTTATTCGTATTGAATTTCTTAAAATATAATAAATAAGTTTATTTATATTTATTTGTATTGAGTTTCTTAAAATACAATAAATAAGTTTATTTGTATTAAGTTTCTTACAATAAATACAAAATGAAAGCAATTAATAGGTTTATTAAAATAGTAATTATTTAATAGGTAGATAATTTATTACAATTATTTTTGGCAGAATATCCTGCTTTTATATATATATAGATTTTAATCTAATCAATGTTTATGCAGTTTTAAATAACATATTAATCAAAACTACAACAATATTATATTTTATATTAACTGAAATGATCACGCAATTAAATATAAATTATTTGATTGTTTCATTTGCTAACTTCTATCTATTTAAACCTGAGTGCTACATGAGTCTATATTGGTGAATTATATATAACACACACTACACTATATACAACCTTAACAATTTTTGAAATCATTATTTTAATTGATTTCTCACATTATTCAACACATCCATGATTTTTTTTTCTTTGGTTTGCCTTTTAATTTATTGTCTCTAACAACCATCAATTTTACTTTCAATTATATGATAAAAATGAAAGTCCAAATTATTCAAATAAATTTCATGAAATTTATTTTACAACATAAATTAAAGGCAAAAAAAGAAGAAGAAATTATTCAGTTTCATTAATGAATAAGTTTGAAAAGTTTGAACAATCATTTTCCATCAACTCATTTTTATTTCATTCTTACTCTTTTTTATTTATTTGTAATTTTTTCTCTAAACTTTTAAATCTAACAAATTTGAAATATGTAAATAACTTATAATATTGAAGTTTAGCATATGTTATTTAGAGAATTTAATTAAAACTTCTATTTTATTTCATAATATTTTCCAGTGATATAAAATTTGAAGCAGTGAATTGAATCCTATATATAAAAGTGTGGTTAGGACTCTCCAGCAGCTGACATTTGGCACTCTAAAATCGTGCCACATAAAAATTATTTTATTTATAAATTATATATATATAAAAGTGTGGTTTGCACCCTCAAGTGTTTGACAAGTGACATTTTACAATGTTGCCAAGTGTCACCTTTAAGTGTTTGACAAGTGACACTTTACAATGTTGTCAAGTGTCATTCCTTAAAAATTATTTTATTTATAAAATATCAAAATATTCATATCAATTAAATACACACCCCACTACCCTACAATAATAAAGTTCTTGGAAAAATTAAATATGTAACTTACAAATGTTTGTTAGTTGTATTATTTTTTTCTTTTTTGTTTTACATAAAATCTTCGGTGTCAAACTTGAATAATTGTTTTTGTTCAACATTTCAATTTCAAAAAATAAAACAAAATTTGAAGAGTAATTTTGCTACTACTTTTTAAGGAATTAAAATAAATAAATAAAAGATATTTGATGGTGCTAATAATATTTTACAAAAGAACATTCAAGTAGTTCAAACTCAAAAAAATAAAAACCTTTAGAGAAAAAATTATTTAGAGGATTCAAGAAAAAAATAAAATATAAATATTAGAATTCGGTACTGTCAGACATGAAATAAAATAATGTACTTTGAAATTGTGTTTAAACTCTGAAACATATTGCTAATGACATTACCAAAAATAGGTGTTAAAAAAACTTTAAGATATGTGAGATTGAAACATATTTGTCATTAGATAATGAAAAGGCATGCAATTTGATAATTTTGTGTTTGTTAGAAATTTTAAAGGGTATTATAAAAAAATAATTTCTTGGAAAAAAATAAATATGTAAGTTACAAGTGCTTGCTAATGTTGTATTATCTTTTTTACATTAAATCTTTGGTTTCAAACTTGAATTATTGTTTTTGTCCAACATTTCAAATTGACAAAAAAAAAAAAAAAAAGTAAGCAACAATGTGCAAACATTAGTTCGGTATCATGTATTAAATAAAAATAATGTACTTTGAAATTGTGTTTAAACTCTGAAACAATATTATTAATGACATTATCAAAGAATAAGTGCTTAATTTTTTTTTAGGATATGTTTAGGTTAAAACATATGTAAATTATTTGGCAAGTATGAAAGTGAGTTAAAAGGATGAATTTTGATAATTTTGTGTTTGTTTAGAGATTTTAAAAAGTAGGATTACAATTAATATGTCATCATATAGGGAATTATAGCAAAAATAGACAATGTACTGTTATTTTATCTTTAAAAAAAAGAGCTAATATTTTCAGTTTAAATTGTAAAAAAGTAGATGATAGTAGACAAAAAAAAAAAAGAATAGTTATAAGATTCTGCAAACAAATAACATGATTCGGATATTGGTAATCCAAAATCCAAACGTGCACATTCAGTCCAACCACCCCCTTAAACAATCGAGAAATTGTATTAAAATATTACAATATGTAACAATTTGTTAAGACTAATAAAAAGATCACAAAAAGAACACAATTACAAAATAAACCAATACATAAAGCTAATAATAATTGCACTTAGGACAAACATTGAACAAAATAGATGTTTTCGAGCGATAAAAATGAGATATATTATATACTTTTTACAGAAATATATGAAAATACCTAATGAATAATTAAAACATCTATTAAGAACTATATATTAACAATTTTGTGTTAAAGAATAAATGAAAAAAAATTATTAAAGAAAACAATAAGACTCTGTTTGGATAGAGTGATTTCAAATCCAGAATTTGAAATGTGTGGATTTCAAATCCTTTCAAGTTTGAGTGGATTTGAAATCCATCAAAATGACTCTAAAATTAGCTCAAAATGAAAACTATGAATTTTATAAATTCACATCCAACCAAACACTATCAGTGGATTTGCTATCAAAATTTTTAAATCCCTTTTTAAATCCACATATTCAAATAGACCCTAAGAAATATTATTTTAAGAATAAAGAAAAAATATTATAGTTATGTAAAATTTTACTAATCATATAATAATAAATAGTAATTATAAAATAAAAAATAGATAAGTATTAAATAAAATACGTGCTAATTCATGATATGTTCAATTCTCTTTTAACTACTTTTGAGCTTAATTAGTGCAACTTTTCTTGATTTACCAACCCATATAAGTTTATTTTAATGTCACAATTATTCTTCTTTACCACATTAAAGTCAAAATAAATACCTACAACTGGTCCCAGTCTCTTACCAATTATCAATTATTGCACATTATTTTGGTCATAAGTTTCTTGAGTTTTTTAATATTATTTCAGCAATATATCATTGATTAATGCAAGTTGTAGATTAAAATAAACATAATGCTTGATTCAGTAAAGTTTGACATATAATTACTTCTGCATCTTGGATTGGAAGCCATTGTTTGATCATTTCATCAGTTCAAAAGTGAGTTTGAGAAGAAATTATGGCAGCTTTTGCTGCTGTGAGTTCTTCGGGTGTCTATACAGCTAATATTATAGAACGTGCTGGTCTCGTGTTAGCTGATAATTATCCCGACTTTTTGGAAATGGTAGAAATTGCAGACAAGGAGTTGAAGTTGTTTAAAGAATTTGTAGAAGGATTGGATATGAGGAGCAGGATGAGGATGAGTGCTTCGCTTCAACGAATTCCAGAGGCAACTAAACGATATGAAGAAGCACTTGTTATCTACCTAAAATCTGAAGAAGACCCTAGAGATATGGAGGATTTAAGACAGATAACTTCTTCCTTGATAGACACATTTAAGAAGACAAAGGAGGAGTATCTGAAACTAGATGAGGCTATCGTGGATTCGGGTGGAAACAAGTTGGAGATGGTTAGATTATCTGATAAGTATAGTCAACTCAAAACATACCTTACTTATTACTGGTTGGATGATCTAGTAATCACACTTTTTGGGATGGCGGGTATTGGCAAGACCCTTCTTGCTAAGAAAGTTTTTGAAGATTTGGATATTTTGGAATGGTTCGCACTACAAGAAAAATGGGTATTTGCGACAACAAAATGTTGTCGCAAAAACCTTAATAATTGTCGCAAGTACAATTTGCGACACATGTTGTCGCTAAATTATTATCACAAAAGTCTTCTCGTAAATAGTTTCTTTTGCGACAACAATGTTGTCGCAAATGTATTAGCGACAACATTTGTTGTTGCAAATAAGTCGTTTTACATTGCTTTTTGTGACTACATTTTGTCAATTTTTATTAACATTTTTTACGACAACTTGTTGTCGCAAAAACTAGACTTATTGCGACAACTTTTGTTGTCGCAAAAAATGTTATCGTAAATACTCATTTTTCTTGTAGTGTCGAGTGTCGTGCTTGGGTGACAGTGGGCAGAAAGTATCAACCAGAAGAAATTACTCAATCCATTCAAGCTCAGTTAGACATTGATAATATGCTCATGAAGAGAGGTTCTTTGAGAGAGAGTTTAATGGGTAAGCGATACTTGATCGTGTTGGATGATGTATGGGATTTTGAGTGGGTCGGAGAGTACTTGGAAACCTCATTTCCGGATACAAATAACGGAAGTCGAGTGTTGGTCATAACTAGTCGATTCACTGAAATGCGTTTGCTAAATAAACAAGAAAGTTGGCTTCTTTTGTGTGAAAAGGTCTTTTCTCATAATTCATGTCCTCCTGAAATTGAGGAAGCAGGAAAAAAGATTGCGGAGAAGTGTGATGGTCTTCCTCTTATGATTATCACAGTTGCAGACCTTCTACGGAAGTACGAAATGGCACAGTGGATTGAGATATCAACACACAAGAAACATCAACTCTTCATTGATGCATATGAAGAAATACATGAGGTACTCTATCCAAGTTATGACAATTTACGTGAAGATTCAAAATTGTGTTTTCTGTATATGGCAGTTTTTCCAGAAAAGTTTGAGATCTTCAAATCCAAGCTCATTAATTTGTGGATTGTTGAGAAACTTATTGAGCAAGATAATTTCCAAACTTTAGAAAATTTTGGAGTAGAATGCTTGAAGTATCTTACTTTGAATACTGTTGTTATGGTCAAGCAGAAAAGCACCCTGTTTGATGATCTAAGTGAGAGAATAAAATCATGTGCCCTCCATTCTTCCTGGTGGCATTTCTGCTACAAAGAAGCTAGGAAGACAAATTTTTTTCATGTTTTGGATACTTATACAGATGCTTTAGGAGAAGTTATTAAAGGTCAGAGGAGATTGACCATCCACAACAATACTTTATTTGGAGTTAAAGTTGTGCATGAATCAATTGAGAAAAATTGTGAATCCACTGTCCACTCTCTCTTATGTTTAGGTCCATATCAAAAATATCCCGTGCCAATGTGTTGTGGTTTAAAGTTGCTCAAAAAACTTGATGCACTTCACATCCGTTTTTATGAGTTTCCTTTGGAAGTATTAGAATTAGTTAAGTTAAGATATCTTGCTTTCACATGCAACGCAAGTTTGCCTCCTTCCATATCCAAACTTCGGAAACTTCAATATTTAATAGTCCGTCAACATTTGAGCATCAAATTTGGAGTTCTACCATATTTTCCAGTGGAGATATGGGATATGAAAAAGTTGAAGCATCTTCATGTAAAGAACAACGATCTGCTTGATGTTGTTGGTACTCTTTTGCCAAACCTCTCAACACTATTAGATGTGAGCGTTAACAGTTGCACTAATGGTGTTTTTGGAAGAATCCCTAATTTGAAAAAACTAGGAATTCAAATTGAGTTGATGCCTGATGCAGTTGTGGCCCAACGTTGCTTTGATCATGTTTCAAATTTAAGTGAACTAGAATCACTTAAATGTGTCGTTGTAAATCCTACATGCAATTTTGTTGCACCATTTGTTCCACTTTCAGTGTTCCCGTTAAATTTGAAAAAATTGCATTTGAATGGGTTGGGCTGTTGTTGGAAAGAAATGAGCACGATTTCTTCACTTCCAAATCTTGAAGTGCTCAAACTACGAAGTAATGCTTTTCAAGGGCCAACATGGATAGTAGAAGAAGATGAATTCCCAAAGCTTTCGTTTCTTTTAATGGAAGATATGGATCTAGAGTATTGAAGGGGAGAAATGAGAGCTTCAAAAGTCTTCTAAAAGCAAGCATACAACATTGCTACAAATTGAGAAAGCTTCGATGGAGAAGTGATTATGCATTGCATATAAGTATTAAAGTAGTTTACTGCAATCCCCAAGTTCAAAAGGAAATACAAAAGAGTGCACTTCAGGAAGAGGAACAACCAAAGGAGGTTTTGATCGATTCTGATTGGAACTCATGAGCGACAACTCATATCTCAAGGTTAGTAATTCACTTTTACGATTTAATTGTTGAATGATAATTTTTTTTCTATTCATCTATTATATACATATATACATATACTGGTGTTTAATTGGGATGATGCGTTTTTATATGAAATTTGTTAGTTGTATAACAACTTATAAGCTTCTTAATGTGTTTAATAAAACTTTAAAGATTAACTTTTAGTTCATTCCAAAATATGACGTCACGAGAATATATATTATTTTTCAAATAAGAAGTTAATGAATCTCATTTTTTTCAAAATTATCATTAAACTTAGTCCTTAAAATAACATTATTTCTTTTATATTTAAAAACTTCTAATATTAATTTTCGACCGTGAAAAAGAATCTAATTAACAATATATATAAGAGCGCTTATTTGATCTTTTAAATATATTCATCCGATAATGTTTTTACCATTTTGTTCAGGAGGAGACAAAGAGGAGTAAGTATTGAAGATGTTCTTCAAGTGTTGAGATCATTGGAATAAGAGCACCTGCTTCTATATTTATATATTTGTTGAAATTGGGAATTCATTTTCTCATCATGATTGGATACTATTGTTATGTACTGGATGATAGACATTTATATCTTTGGATTTTTCTTTGCATATTTGTATGGAAAGTTGCTTTATCGGTCCGCTATGTACTATGCTGCAAATTTCATCATTTTATTTGATTTTGAATGAATACTATCTTCCAAAAAAATTCATCATCCAAGTCTCATGATATTTCTGGTCTTGTGATGATAGCATATTGAATTTGGATGGACCTTATAATTTGGCTCTGTGTATTGCCGAGGAAGTAATGATATATGTTATGTTGACTAGCAAGAATTTGCTCTTGAATTGCTAAACCCCAATGAACTCACAAGTAGTTGTGCTGCCTTTTGGATTACTATGCTCTTGAGGCTTGTTTCAAACCATATGTATATATACATATGTCGATTTGCAACCAATCCCTTGTCGTCACATGCAGATAATTCTTCTGGTTGTTCCATGTATATCTTCATTTAAATAAGCATTGTGTCAATGACAATCTATCTAATGTATTGTGGTGTGGGATAGAGCAACTATTATTTAGTATGTTTTTAATTTTTCTGCAATGATTGGTTTATGTTTAAATGTTAAAGGGGAAATTGATTCTAGGGACATTCAAGGCATGATCATGAGATATGTACAAAGTCAAAAGGAATTTATGTAATGTAAGGTTATATAACTACTCATTTGAAGAAAATTAAGAGAGAATGCGGAAATTATGGCAAAGATTGAAACATTTGTAATTGTTCTATTGTGTTTTACTACTTGAACCAGGCTTGTATCCTCATGCATAGCACACTGCTATTAGAGAATCTAGAGCAAGTGATGGAAAGACAACAAAAACTAAATTTGGTTGGTAATAAAAGAGACTGTTCAAGCTGATGTGTCTCACCATATGAGAGTCTTGACATATGTATATAAACATAAATGGAGATGTTCTCGCAAATTTGGATTGTGATGGTGTAGATTGGTATTAAGTCCTATTATTTAAGAAAATAAAAGAGGAAGTCTAATAGCAATTTATTTAGGCCTCAATTTTGGCCCAATAGTCATCCAAAAAATGAAATTTTAATTAATCGACGCTACCTAATAACTAATTATAAATACGTAAACCTTAATCTTTTTAGTTCTTATTATATAGCTGCTTCAAGAAATCATTTTAGAAGCAGTAAACAAATATTGCAAATTCACCATCTTTGTAGATTAGTGAATTTATATATGTGTGTGTGTATGACTCTCTGTGTGTATATACATAAGTGAGTTTAGAATAGGGATTTTACCATATGTTGATATATATATATATATATATATATATATATACACACACACTAGTATAACAACACGTGCGCTGCACGTGAGATATTATAATTACATAATTTATTATTAAATACTTATTTTTCTAAAACATTACGTAATTGTTTTTTATAATATAAGAATTTCATTAATTAACATAATTTATTTAAAGTTCAATCAATAATTAGTTAAAAATGAAGATTAATTTGTTCACTTTGCAACCTAAACTTTGTTTTTTTTAATCTAATTGCAACCTGAACTTTGTGCTTTTATCAGATTGCAACCAATAATGAAAATTTCGATTTCGGGGAAAATATAGGTAACTTAAATTCACGGAAATATCGTGAAAATATCGATATTGATGGAAATATGAGTAAATATATTTATTGTTATTTTTCCTATATTTACCAATATATTCCGATATTTTCTCGATATTTATTGATATTCCATCGATTTTTTACCGATGTTACATATATTTCACAAATTTTGACCAATATTTCTGTGATATTTATTTTATGAATATCGATCACACTTATATAACATAAATGTCACACTCATATATATATAAAACATAAAGGTGTGAAACGAAAAAAAATCATGATTTGCGATTGGACACAAAATTAAAGTTTGGGTTGCAAAGTGAAAAAAATTAATTCATTTGCCGGAAAAATGACCGGAAATTTTGCAATCGGCAAAATCACAGAAAGATTGGGTGGCAATCTTAAAAACAAAAAAAAAAATAGATTAGGCTGCAATTTTAAAAAAGTCGATAGTTGGGGTTGTTTTTTGTAATTTACCCTATTTTAAATATATAATATATAAAATGAATCATTATTTAATGATTTTAAATTTAATATTCATATAAAATTTATCAAACAGAAATATGGAAATGTAGTGTGTGGGCTTCAATGATTTTTCATTTTTAAACGTTTTTATGATATATAGTATTAATTTATTGTAAATTGATATTAAAATGTAGAAATAAAAAAATATTATAGGTGTACCTAGTAGATTACACATATAAAATATATCATATAGAAAAAATTAGATTAAAATTACTATTGCAAGTTAACCAACTTATTCATTTAAAATATACAAATATTTTATTTTATCTTTCTTATTTTATATTTATTTGTTGTCAAATTTTATTTATATTTATATTCTGATTAATTGAAGTGGCATAAGAGATTGACCAGAGGTAATTTTTCTATTTTTTAACAAATTGAAATTTCATCATTCTTAGTCCCTGATATATTGACTTATCAATCTTATAATTATTATTCACAATTTTTTTTTATTCAAAATGTGTAGATTAAGTCCAATTTTGAATTGTTTCAATTAAATAGATAGCAAGAGAGATTTTCATGTATTTGATAAGTTGATATAATTTTTTTATTTGATTTAAAATAAATGAGTTATATGTGGTGTTGAACCAAAAAAATTATTAAAATACGTGTGTATTTATAATTATAAATGCCAATAAAATATAAATTTATTTATCTCAATACTTAAATCATAACGTTTCTAATACATATAACTTATTTTTTTGATATTAAATTTATTTTTTAAAATTTCATTACCCATGTAATGTTCTGACACAAATTTTTTTAATTTGTTTGTTTAATCCATAGATTAATATATTACTTTATATATTTCAAATTTCTAATATTTTTGAATAAAATTATTTATAATGACATAAATTTAAAATTAAAATACCTAGCTTTATACTAATACAAATTAAAAAAGTATCAATATATTTTTGTTAAAATAATAATCATTACATTTTATATGTTATTATATTTTTTTAATAATTATATATATAATACACTATGCAATGCACAGGTACACTACTAGTATATATTAATAAGCTAATTTTACTCTTAAATTTAAAATGTTATAGAAGAAAATTAATCAATTCATGTAAAAAAAATTCTAGAAGACTTGTAAAAGTAAATGACTCTAGGAAAATAAATAAACATTAAATTACATTACTATTCTTAATAAAGAGTTTTATTTAATTCGGACTCAATTTCACATCAGTTAAATTTAATCATGAGGGTTAAATTTGGCATTACAAAAAATAGACGAAACATTCATACTTATATAATATTATATATATAAAGATATAGATTTAGATATAAATGTCCAAAGTTGTAAATTAAGATAGAAAGTTAATAGAAATTATAATTCGAAATGAAAGGATAAAGATAAAAAGATCTAGCTTATTTCACGTATAAGGGTACGTTAGACACGCCCAAACGGTTCGGAAACCGGCGAACCGGGACGGTTCGAACCGGCGGTCAACGGTTCGTCGAACCGTTGACCGGTTCCGGTTCCGAACCGTAACCGGAAATCGGATATAGGCGGTTAGGTTCCGGTTCGTGAAATTTTGAACCGCCAAACCGGCGGTTTAACCGGTGGTTCCGAACCGTCGGTTTTGATTAATTTTTTTTTGATCTGCCACGTGGACGGCTGTGGTTGAATCTGATATAGCCGTTGGAGATCGACGGCTCGGGAGAAGTAGCCGTTGGGAATCGCCGAACCGGAACCGGAACCGAACCGGCGGTTCGAACCGCCGGTTTTCAAAAAATTCAAATTGGACGGCTCAGATCTACGAGCTGTTGGAGATCAACGGCCCAGATGCAAAAACCGGATCGAACCGGCGGTTCGAACCGGAGCGTCCCTTTTTTTTTTTTGTATTTTTCGAACTCTATAAATAGAGGTTGAAAGAGTGTGATTTTCCACACCTCTCACTCTTGCTCTACTACATTTCTACTATTTCAAAGAAGCATTTCAACTATTCTACATTTCTAGTTTACAACTTTACGTTTCTAATTCTACATTTCTACTTTACGACTTTACGTTTCTACTTCTACATTTCTACTATTCTATCATCATGCCTCGAAGAGGATCTTCGTCTCGTGGGAAGGGTAAAAGTTCCATGCCCCCTCCTCAATTCACACGAGATGATGATACTTGCATCAACGAGATTTTGGGCGATGATATTGATTTGGGGGCCGATATCCATGCAGCCTTGGAGGGGAGTGAAGATGAGATGCCGCCTCCTCCAACGACACAAGAAAGTGCACAAGAAGGAGGTGGTGCCCCTAGTCAAACCACTTCAACTAGAGCCACATCATCACTTCGAAGTGACATTTTCTCCGTCCACTTCAACAAGGAGCCGGTTCCTAATTCGAACATCGACTACATTGTGTCTTGCAACCATTGTTCGAACAAATACAAGTTCAAGCATGGAGGGGGATATGGAACTTTCACCAACCATATCTTGAAGAAGCATCCGGACAAGATGGGATTGGACAGGTCTCAAACGCAACTACGAGGATCGACCGGCTCGTCACTAGGTATGGATTCTTTAACTTTTAAATTTAGTCAATTAGAATGGAGGAAAGGAAACTGTGATTTGATTGCTATGAAACATCTTCCACTAGGATATCCATGCGATGACATATATGAAGAACATATAAATCAATATTTGCAACCACCTGCTAAAGTTATATCTAGGAACACTCAAACACGTGATATGGCTAAAAGAGTTATGGAATTTAAATTTGAATTAATAGAAGAATTAGCTCATCTTAAAACAAAATTAACGATTTGTGCTGATTGTTGGAAGGATCCTTTCAAATTAAATAATTATATGGGTATTACTTGTCATTAGATTGATAATGCATGGAATCATAAAAAACGTTTAATTGCTTTTGTATCATTTCAAGATAAAGCAACCGGATTTCATATTGCTCAAGTACTTATTAAAGTTTTAAATGATTATAAGATTTTAACTAAAATATTTGCCGTTGCCTTTGATAATGCGTCAAGTAATACCGCAAGCATACCAACCCTTGTTGAATTTTGTAAACCTCCAATCCAAGGTATATTTTTTCATACCCGTTGCATGGCTTACGTTTTTAACTTATGTGTTCAAGATGGTTTAAAAGTTATAGAAAAAGAATTAGTCTCGATTAGGAAAGCAATTAATTATATAACTTCTTCCGTTGCTAGACGTAAACAATGGGCTAGGTTTTGTAAGGATAATGGTATGGAAGTTAGAAAATTTGCTAGAGATGTCGAGGCAAGGTGGAACTCAACATATTATATGCTTCAAGATACTTACGATTATAGAGAAGTTTTATGTGCTTTTTTGTTGGAACAAAATGCTCATGATGTTATGTTACATAGTGATTGTTGGGATTCTTGCACAAATTTGTTAGAGATGTTAAAGGTTTTTGAACAAGCAACTAAGGACATTAGTGGATGTTATTATCCTACTTCTCCTATAGCATTAGATCAATGTGTTAAAATTGCTTTAATATTTCATGCTTTTGTTGAATATGATTCTTTGAGCCATGTACTTATTTTGATGAGATCAAAATGGTTAAAATATTTTCATGAAATACCCCCCCTATTTTTGTGTGCTAAATTATTAGATCCTAGGATTAGAGAAGATGGGCTAGAAGAATTATTAACTATGTATTACAATGTCTTGTTTCCAAATGGACTTCTAAATGAATATGATGAAGTAGAATATGTGCCTAATCCTAGGAAAGTAGTTGCTAGAGCTAAAGGATATTTGTTTGATTTATTTAGAGACTACAAAACAATACATAGTGGTGAATCTAGTGAAAATATAAGTACTAGTGAAAATGTAGGATCTAGTAGTTCTTCTTCTTCTTCATCTCAGTTTGGACCGGCCCTTAGTCAATTCTATAACTTTTACAACATTAGAACACAAAAAAGAGCTAGAAGTAACCCTTCACAAGAATTAGATAATTATTTAAGTGCCACTTTTGAATCAATTGCTTTTGACGACCCAATAGATTTATTGAAGTGGTGGTCACGAAGGGCCACCATGTATCCTATTTTAACCATTATTGCTAAGGAACTTTTTGCAAGTCCCGCCTCGACGGTGTCGGTTGAACATGCATTTAGTATTGCGGGCCACGCATTGGCTCCGAGATGTGCAAACTTGGCAATTGAGAATGTGCAAAACCTTATGCTCCTTGAAGATTGGTGCAAAGCCAAAAGACGTTCACAAAATTTACAAAACGAATCAACATTCGAAGATG
Source organism: Scutellaria baicalensis (assembly GCA_005771605.1). NCBI lineage: Eukaryota > Viridiplantae > Streptophyta > Magnoliopsida > Lamiales > Lamiaceae > Scutellaria > Scutellaria baicalensis. Next base: position 6,564,914 of record CM016726.1, on the reverse strand, counting down.
GTGGTCCCGATTTGTTTGGCTACGACTCGAACACATCATCCTCCGGTGGGGGCACACCAACCAACTTCGAAGATTATAACTTTTGGACCGGCGGGTAAGTTGAGGTAAGAGAACTACGTGAGCTTTGATTCCTTAATTTTATAAATTAAGGATACGTAGGCAATTTCATTATAAATTTGGAAATGAATTTCAATTCCAAAATTATAATGAAACTCAAGCTCGTTCAATATTTTTTCCCCCTTCCCAATCTTCTATTTACAAATTTGTAGATAGAATTGAAAACTTGTAATAGATAGAATTTTTTTATGTAAATTTGTAATAGATAGAATCTTATAAATCAAATACACTTTTTTTTATGTAAATTCAAGTTGTAATTTTCCAATTTTTTATCAAAAGTTTGTTCAATGAAATCAATTTAGTCGAAAACAAGTATTAAAAATCAAAATTGGTGATAAAAAAAAAAAAAAAACGGCCGAAACCGGCGGTTCCAAACCGGAACCGGAACCGCCGAACCGGATGAACATGTCTAGGGTACGTATGACAGAAAATTTAGTACAAATTAAAGTTTATTTTAATTAATATTTTTTGTTTTATCAATTATCAAATAAATAGAGTAACTTATCTAAATCTTTTGTGTTTTTTTTTCCCACCATATAATTGTATGACTCATTAGTTCAATATTTCTACCTATACTTCACACAACTTCATATATTTCTAAGTCATTATTTAAATATACAAATGAACTGTTTCTTAACAATTGGTCCAAATATTTTATAAAATTTTCAAACTCTTTCACCTTTATCTAATAGTTTTACTAAATAGGAACATCTAAAGGCCTCTTAAGATATATCTTAATTAATTTTCAAGTATGTTTTAATTAAAAAAATTAAAAAAAAAACATTTCAAATTTTTTATTACAAAAATGTCATTCAATTTTTCCATATTATTCATTTATTTTATTATTCTGCATAATTAATTAATGTACAATATGAACTCACCATCTTAAAATTTTTATTTTTATGGTTCTCAGTTTTTTGTTCATGTTCACATTTATTATAAAGGGTAAATTACAATTTTGGTACCCCAACTATACCTCTTTTTCACTTTGGGTACCCCCATTTCATCGAGTAACAATTTTTGTACCCCACGTTTAAAAAAATCTCACATTGGGTACCTTCCATCAAGTTTCCGTCCAAACTTGATGGAAATCAATTAACCCTAATTCAAAACCGCGAAAATTAGCCCCATTTTCTTCCCCCTTTCTAAAAAACCCTAGCTGCTTCAATTCCTCTCCAAATTAAGAACAGTGCCAAGGAAATCGAGCCTTCACCACATCGTCTTGAGGAAACCCGCACTCATGTAAGATGCTGCACCAGAGAAGTCGATGCCTTGGGTGGTTATGGCGTAGCAGTGGAGATTCTCAGCCAGACAACGGGAATATGCCTTGCGGTCCAATACACCAACACATGATTCGACGAAATCTAGTGGGATCTCATCCACTCCATACTTGTAAAGAGTAAGATTGTTGAGAACTGGAAAATGAGACTTTTCTGCATTCCACTCAATAAATCACCTTTGCAAAAAATTGACAATGATTTCAAGAAACGAAATTCCCCCTTAAATTCTCCTATGTTCGAATCCTGAAATTTCAATTCCAGAACTTCAAGATGGGGTGAGCTTGGCAGGTTCAAAGCAGAATTACTCCAATTTGGCATTACAAAAAAATCACATGTGAGTGATTTTAGTTGTTTCAAGTGGCAAAGATTGTGGAGACAGTAATACGAACCTGAGCTCACCTCCCTATCATAAAATAACTTCAATTTCTTGATGTTTGGAATTCTTTTACAAACCTCCACACTCAACCTAAAATTTTCTGCAATCAAAAGTGTCTGTAGGTTGTGCAGAACAAGGTGCTCCACATATCATCCAATACATATCAACCTGACTCCGCTCGCCATTATTGGGAAAGAATGAAGAAGAATTAGACATAATTTGGAGAGGAATTGAAGCAACTAGGGTTCTTTAGAAAGGGGGAAGAAAAAGGGGCTAATTTTCGCGGTTTTGAATTAGGGTTAATTGATTTCCGTCAAGTTTGGACGGAAAGCTGACGGAAGGTACCCAATGTGAGAAAGGGGTATAGTTTTGGTACCAAAATTGTGGGGTACCAAAATTGTTACTCGAAGAAATGGGGGTATCCAGAGTGAAAAAGGGGTATAGTTTGGGTACCAAAATTGTAATTTACCCTATTATAAACTAGTATAAGTCCCGTGTAATATATGGGTTCAAATAATTTAATTTAATAAATGAAGTAAAAAAAATTATATAGAAAAAATTTATGATTTTGTATCCATTTGAGTTAATATGAAATATAATGTAATTTTAATTAATATATTATTTAATTGTTGAAATAAATATTTCATAATGTGTGTAGATAAATTATATTGTATACATATTAAAAATATTAAATAATTTTTAAATATATTATTTCACAATTACATATTTCTAGTGAAGAAAGAATCTTACATGTATATATATAAAAGGATAGATTGACACATCTAAAGAAAATGTTCATTATGACATAAGTTATATATATATATATATATAGTCTGCATTGAAAAATTTATCAATAATTTTTATTCAATATTTTAATTTTTTTAATTATATATATATATATTAATATTTATATATATCTAAAAAAAATATCTATATTTATAAGATAATTTATTTATATAGAAAAAAAAGTTCATGTGAGAAATAATTGTTCGAGCTTCGTATTAGTGTCATGTGACACTTTGGTCCTTCTTTTATATATATAGATGTGTGTGAATAACATATTCAAATTATTAAATAATTTTTAAATGTATGATTTCAATATTATAAATTTCTAATGAAGAAAAAATAGTACATGTATACATTGATAGATTGTCACATTTGAAGAAATTGGTTCATTATAGCATAAGTTTTTTTAGTTTGTATTGAAAAAATTATCAATAATCTTTTTCGATATTTTAATATTTTTTTAATTATATATATAAATATATACACATATATTAATCTTTATATATATTTAAAAGATATCTATATTTATAAGATACTTTATTTAAATAGAAAAACATTTAATGTGAGAATTAATTGTTCGAGTTTTGTATGAGTATCATGTGGCATTTTTTTGTCCTTCTTTTATATATATAGATGTGTGTAAATAAATTATATATATTGCCTACATATTAACAATATTAAATAATACTTAAATATTACTTTTTTCTAGTGAAGAATTTTTTTTTTTTTTTACATGTATAAAATGATAGATTGTTGCATTTGAAAATTTTGGTTAATTTATTATAGCAAAAAAAATTATAGGAATTTTTTTTTTATAGTTTGTATTGAAAAAATTATCAATAATCTTTTTCAATATTTTAAATTTTTTAATTTTATATATATTAATCTTTATATAAATCCAAAAGATATCTACATTTATAAAATAATTTTGTTTAAGTAGGAAAAAAAACATTTCATGTGAGAATTAATTGTCCAAGCTTTGTATGAGTGTAATGTGGCGTTTTTGGTCCTTTTTATATATATAATATATGCAATATAATGTAGTTTTAGTTAATATATTATTTACTATTTAAATATTATGTAGTTTTATGTATAAAGATTATATATATAATGTAGTTTTATAATTACTCTTGGTTTAGGTAGTTTTATATATAAAGATTTTATACATATATAAAATGATAAATTGTCACACTTAGAAAATTGGTTAATTTATTATATTATGAATTATTTTTTAAAGTTTGAAAAAATTATCAATAACCTTTTTTGGTATTTTAATTTTTTACTTATATATGTAATAATTATATGTACATATATATGTAAAAGACAATTATATTTAAATACAAAAAGGAAAAACAAACATTTAATGTTAGAATTAATTGTCCAAGCTCTATAAGAGTGTCATGTGGCACTTGTGGTTATTGTTTTATATATATAAATATATGCAATATTATAATGTAGTTTTAGTTAATATATTATTTACTATTTAAATATTATGTAGTTTTATGTATAAAGATTTTATATATAATGTAGTTTTATAATTACTCTTGGTTTAGGTAGTTTTATATATATAGATTTTATACATATATAAAATGATAAATTGTCACATTTAGAAAATTGGTTAATTTATTATATTATGAATTATTTTTTATAGTTTGAGAAAATTATCAATAACCTTTTTTGGTAATTTAATTTTTTACTTATATATGTAGTAATTATATGTACATATATATGTAAAAGACAATTATATTTATAAGACAATTTATTTAAATACAAAAAGGAAAAACAAACATGATATTTCTTACAAAATAGGGATTGTCTAATATATCCTTATTAAATATTATTATTTAAGGTTATAACAGTAATTTTGGATTTTCATACTTAAATAATTTAATATTGGAATTCTAATCCAAAATCATACAGAATTCTATTTTAAGTAGGACTCTAATTTAATATAGATCATATATCCTTGTAAAAGATTATTATATAAGATTTTAACAATAATTTAATATATTTCTTTGCATAATTTTATATTAGAATTTCTATTTTTTTTGTTTTTATTTTATTATTAATAATTTTATGTTAGCTAGAATCTTACTTTGAATTTTATTTGATAGTTTTATCTTAGAATATATCATGATTTTATTCATACAATTGTAATAAAATAAGGCAAATAATTATTTGTATATACATTATATGATATTTTAGTACCGTATCTCGTGTTTTTATGACTTCTTTTATTTTTTCTTAATTTTTTTAGTATGAGGAAAGACATTTACTCTTCAATTTTAAATGATTAATATAATAATTTTATATTACAATTACGAGTAATATCAATTTAGTCATTTAAGTTAGGTCTTCTCCATTTTTGGTGCATCAAGTAAGCCAATCTTAGTCGTTTAACTATCAATATTTTTAATTTTAGTCCTTTTTGTCAGAACAACCAAAATTGCTAACATGGCCATCGGAAAATCTGACGTGATCGTTGGAAAATCAGACGTGACAGTCGGAAAATCTGATGTGGCAGTCGGAAGGACTAAAATTTGAAAAAAAACTCAATAATTAAAGGACTAAAATTGGAAAGTTTAAACTTGATGCATCAAAATTGGAAAGGGCCTAACTTACAAGACTAAAAATGATATTACCCCTTACAAGTATAACCCCTAAATCCTATATAGAACTTTAATAATTTTGGCTTATACATGTAATCTATTATTTTTATTTGCATGTATTCTTTCAAATTCACCCATTTGGATGCAAAATTTTGAGGAGAAAGATGAAATTCTTAGCAGTAAATTCGTCGATGATGTTTGGATAGATATAGATTTGAAATTTGTTACTTTCATTTTGAACTATTTTTGAGTAAAATGAGTGAATCTCAAATTCACCACAACTTGAATGGATTTGATGAAAATGGAAAATTTTGGATTTGGGGGTATATTTATTAAATAAATAATATTAAATGGGGAATAGGGAGTCACCGTTTCATATAAACGGGGCCATTTTCAAGTTAAGGGATTGATCTCGCGAATTACTTCTTAAGAAATTATATGTAAGAACCGCAACATTTCGTGATCAATTGGCAAATCCACTTTGATTCTCAACCAATAATGTGGAGCTCTTAAGATGGTTAAAGCAAACCGTTTGAAGTCTAGATGCAGGTCAACTATTCAATCAAATGATATTGAGCATATATATCATTTCCTCTCGAAAAACAAGCGGGATATTTCTTTGTAAAATTGTGCTCAATTTCATATGTGGCAATTTCGCCAAGATCTCTTCGTTAGTTGGGGGAAGAATCCGCACGAATCGGATTTTTTGAGGAACGTATCGAGAGAGAATTGAATTTGGTTAGACAATGTGTGGTTGGTAAACAAGGAGGTGAGGGCCATAAAATACCATCCCATAATTTATAAATGGGGAATCATTGTCTCCATCGCATTCCCCAATTTGATTGAGGAATCCCCGTCCCGTTAATATCGGTACCTAATAGCCAATAGGGATTGGTTACCACTTACCGACAGATCGAAATTAGCATCCCTAAGCGTATTGTGAAATCAATATTCAAGACAAAGTTAAATATCTCATTTACCGAAGCAAAAAAACAGACGTCGTAGTTAATGTTTGTAATGCACAATTCGACAACCAATAATGGTACCATACAATCTATATCTCTTATCCAAATATATTTGTCATATCAATGTTAAGGTATGTTTTGAAGTGTTTGTTGTGGAGTATTTGTAAAAATATATTTATAAGCTCATGACGGAGTGACAAAACATGACCTAAAAAGACGATAAGAATTCAATTGATGAAATCAAATAATTCGAAGATGCTCGAAAGGTCTCCACTTAAGAAGCAACTAGCAGTATACCCGCGCGATGCGCGGTTTATTATTTATTATTTATTATGACAAATACGATTATTAATAATATAATAAATTTATTATATTAAAATATTACTCATGAGATCTTATTATTTTGAGATTTGTAAAAAATCCGTATTTTTTTAATGCTGATGATGATGACAATGACAATGACAACAACAACAACGACAATAACAATAATAATAATAATAGTTTTGTGTTTGTGTGCTTTAATAATAAGTGATTAATTATATTTGTTAATTTATATATTCTATTCATATTTTTGTTCCTTTATATCTTAGAATTATATTTCATAATTTGTAAATAATTTTCTACATTTTTTTAGATGGATTTATTTTACAAACACTGTATTTATTCAAAAACTTAGTTTATATTTAAAAAATTTAGGTTTCAAATTCATTTTACAATTAAAACAATATTTTTTTTAGAATTTTGAAACTATTTTAAAATATTTTTTTCTTATAGTTATATCTATTGCATATATGTTTGAATTTATTTTTAAATGTTATTTGTGGATTTTTTTTAGATTAACCTCACAACATTATTAGATTATTATCAGTTTTACTTTAAAATTTAATTATTATTTTTAATAATTTTATAATAGTTTTTAGATTTTAAAACATTTTACAGCCTTTCGTAAAATGAAATTTAGCTTTTAGACCTATTTTTCACATTTATATATTAAAATTACATAATTTTCAAATTTTTAAATTTTTCACAATGTTTAAATTTCATTATTTTCAGATTTTTTAATTATATCATTAAGACATAATCATATAATAATATCATCCAAAATAATTTCCTCTATTTTATTTTACCCCTATATTAAATTAAAAGATTACTTATTATATTTAAAATATATATGAAGCTTGTTCTATAAGATTCTCAAAGTTTTTTAGTTTTTTTTTTCCACAATTTTTCTATTGGTCAATGACAAATCAGTAATAATTATCTCCAATTTTGCAATTGAGTGGCAAATCAGTAAATATCACAAACTTCTCTTGTTTTATATATAGTATAGATGTGGGAAATCTTTGGATTCAATTTATATGAAATATTTATTTCAGTTATCAACTTGCAACTATATCTACAAAACCAACAAAACTTAACTTATTGGACAAATCAAAATTTGAAAAAATATTTTAACATAGTACCATACCTCCAAACCATTGCTCAATTTGTATTTTACAATGTGTAGTATACAAATGTTAAGAATTAAATTGATGAAATTAAACAATTCGAGTATGCTCGACAGGTCTCCACTTAAGAAGTAATGTGGGAATTTTTTTGATTCAATTTATATGTATTATTTATTTCAGTTATCAACTTGCAACTATATCTACCAACCAATAAAACTTAACTTATTGGACTAATCAAGATCGGGAAAATGTATTACCATAGGATCCTGCCTCCAAAATATTGCTCTTTTTGCATTTCACAATGTGTCGTATAAATGAAGAAACACATAAATTAATATCTTTACAAAAAAATTCCTGAGTATTAGGAGTCTCTACTTAAAAGCAATGTGGAGAATTTTTGAATTCAATTTTTATATGAAATATCTATTTTAGTTATCATCTTGCAATTATATCTACACAACCAACAAAGTTTAACTTATTGGGTAAATCAAAGTTTGAATAATATTTCGAATAGGACAATGCCTTCAATACATTATTCACTTTGTTTTTCAAAATCTGTTATATAAGTGAAGAAATGTCAAAATATCTTTACAAAGAATTTCCCGTGTGAAAGATATAGGCTAAGTGTTACATGTATTTAAAGTAGGAGATTTTACAACAGGTCTTCTACAACGGTTTTGAGAAAAAGTGTTGTCTTTTATAGGTTTTCAGTTTTGAACTAAAGTCGTCAATTCACTTAAAGAAGCGCGTTTCGGCGATAGCGCTTTTGTCTGTGATTGGCTGGATCAATGTCGCGATTTCACTTACAAAGTCGCGCTTGCATTTTGGATGAGAAGGGTGAGTTTGTCTTCAGCGAATCAGGAGCTGCCACGTCGCCAGCGGTTAAGTTGGTTGGCCTCGGATCACGCGCCCAGCTGAGAAACGAGCTGCGAGCTTGCTGCGGAGATCAGATCTTCAGAGGAGTATATCTCACGCGTTTCTTAACCATTTCTTGTAATTCTTATTGCTAATTGTAGCTTAGCTTTCAGGCTTATATATACATTGTTTTAGCTGAATTATAGTAGCTTAGAGAGAGAATTGTAGTGAGAGAAAGTGCGAGTGATAGTTCGTTCCTTTGAGATTGTAATCTGTAAATCTTGTTCGTGTTGAATAAAAGCAATCCCTCCCCGATCGTCCCGTGGATGTAGGCTTACACCGAACCACGTAAATCGACTGTGTGCTATTGCAATTTTCGTTTTGTTTTGATTTCTTGAGTTGCATTGGAGTTTAGGGTTTTCTGCCATTGATTGAGAAGCTTCAAGGTGTTTCTCTTGTGTTGTTTGGTTGATTAACTCTGACAAGTGGCGCCGTCTGTGGGAAGAGGCACAATCAACCAAGATGTCTACTGCAAAATTCGATGTGGTGAAGTTCAATGGCAAAGGGGACTTTGGTTTATGGAGGCTCAAGGTGAAGGCATTGCTGTTGAATCAAGGTTTGGGGCCAGCACTTCAAGGATCTTTTCCAGAATCCATGAAGAAAGAAGAAAAGGCTCTACAGATGGACAAAGCCTACAGCACTTTGATCTTGTGTTTGGGTGATAAAGTTTTGAGAGAAGTCTCAAAAGAAGAAACTGCTCAAGCAATTTGGGAGAAGTTGTCTTCCTTGTACCAGACCAAGTCCTTAGCAAATCGAAGGCTCATGAAGAAAAGGCTCTACACATACAAGATGGTGGAGGGGAAGTCAGTGACTGATCAGATTGAAGACTTCTCCAAAATCATAGATGATCTTGAAGATATTGAAGTCTCCTTGGAAGAAGAAGACAAAGGTCTCATGCTTCTTGGCTCTTTACCTAAATCTTATGAAAATCTTTGTGATTCTTTATTGTATAGTAGAAATCAATCACCACTAACTCTTGAAGATGTGATTACAGCTTTGAAGACAAAGGAGCTGACAAGGGCAAGTGCATCCAAGCCTGCAAATGGAGAAGGATTGACTGTGAAGCACAAGCCCAAGAAGCAGTTCAAGAAGGGTGCCAAGAAGCAGCCCAAGAAAGATGATAATCAATCCCAATAACACACTGATGATGTGGAACAACAAAGGTGTTTTCATTGTCACAAACCAGGGCACTTCAAGAAGGATTGTCTCAAGTATAAGAAGTTCAAGGAGAGTCAAAACAATCCACCTCAGAAACAGGTAAATCAGGTAAGCCAAACCTCTGAACCTCCTACTCCTAACTCTGGATATGAGTCTGCAGATGTGTTGGCTGTGACTACCAAGGATACTGAGAAAGAATGGGTGTTAGACTCAGGGTGTTCCTTCCATATGAGCCCTGTAAGAGAGTGGTTTGATAAACTGAAACTTAGAGATGAAGGTTTGGTCATGTTGGGTAACAATCAGACTTGTAATGTGGTTGGCATTGGATCAATACCACTTAGGATGCATGATGGAATAGTTAGAATTCTATCTAATGTCAGATATGTACCTGAATTGAAGAGAAACTTGATATCTCTTGGGATGCTAGACTCACAGGGCTACACCTTTAAATCTGAAAAAGGACAGATGAAGATCACAAAGGGATCATTGGTCATCATGAAGGGCAGCAAAAGGAATGAGCTCTACTATTTGGAGGGTCACACTGCAATGGATCAAGCTCACTCTGTTAAGGAGATGGATCAAACTGACTTGTGGCACAAAAGATTAGGTCATATCAGTGAAAGAGGCTTATTGGAACTCCAGAAACAGAAAGCTTTTGGAAATGATAAGATCACTGCTTTAGAAACTTGTGAGTACTGCATTCTGGGAAAGTCAAAGAGGTTGAGTTTCAGAAGTGGATCATACACTACTCAGGGCACTCTTGACTATGTTCACTCAGATCTATGGGGGCCTGCCACCATACAAACCAGAAATGGAGGCAAGTATTTTATGTCCTTCATAGATGATTTTTCTAGGAAGGTTTGGATTGTGATTCTTAAGTCTAAGGATGAGGCATTTCAGAGCTTCAAAGAATGGCTTGCTGAGGTAGAGAACATCACAGGGAAGAAGCTAAAGTGTTTGAGGACTGACAATGGTTTGGAGTACACTTCAGATCAGTTCAACTCCTACTGCAGAGAAAGAGGTATCAAGAGGCATAGGAATGTTCCATCCACTCCTCAACAGAATGGTTTAGCAGAGAGGATGAACCAAACTCTACTCAACAAGGTGAGATGCATGCTACTTAGTTCAGGTCTGCCTAAGTGTTTCTGGGGTGAAGCTGTTTCTACTGCTGCACATTTGGTAAACAGATGTCCATCATCAGCTCTGCAGTTCAAGACACCAGAGGAAGTGTGGAGTGGACACCTTGGAAATTATTCTGAGCTCAGAGTGTTTGGTTGTCAAGCATATGCACACATAAAGCAAAGTAAGCTTGAAGCTAGAGCACTCAAGTGTGTGTTTCTGGGATATCCTAAGGGAACTAAGGGCTATAGGCTATGGTGCTATGAGAAAGATCAGCAGAAGTGCATCATAAGCAGGGATGTCACCTTTGATGAAGCAAAAATGCCTCTGAAACTAGGGGATTCTCATCAAAGCTCTCTCCCTCAATCAGAAGAACCTCAGTCTCAGCTTGAGGTGGAGATTCCACAGGAGCATGATCAAAGACAGGAAGATGCTCAACCTAATCTCATTGATGCTCAATCAGACTCAGATCATGAAAGTGAGCAAGCTACTGAGGTAGAGAATGATGTTGGTAATTATCTTTTGGTAAGAGACAGATCAAGAAGGAACATCAAACCTCCTGAGAGATTTGGCTATACAGATAATGTATACTTTGCCTTGCTCACTGCTCAAGACATAGACACTTCAGAACCTAGTAACTACAGGGAAGCTATCACCTGCAAGGAAAAGGACAAGTGGTTGATTGCTATACAGGAAGAACTGAACTCTCTTAAGAAGAATACCACTTGGGATGTAGTCTGCAAACCTAAGAATCAGAAGTTAGTTGGATGTAAGTGGATCTTCAGGAAGAAATCAGAGGCAATTCCTGGTGGTGGAGTCAGATTCAAAGCTAAGTTAGTTGCTAAAGGTTTTACTCAGAAGGAAGGGGTGGATTACAATGAGATATTCTCTCATGTGGTAAAGCACAGCTCTATAAGAGTACTTCTTGCTATGGTAGCTCAGTTTGGGATGCATTTACATCAAATGGATGTTACTACTGCTTTTCTACATGGTGATTTGAAAGAGATCATATATATGAAAGTTCCTGAGGGTTTACATGTGGAAAACAAGGAAGAGAAGGCCTGCATTTTGAAGCAAAGTCCTAGGCAGTGATACCTAAGGTTTGACAAGTTCATGCACCAGGTTAAGTTTCACAGAAGCAGGTTTGATCATTGTGTCTATTATAAACATACTAAAGAGTATCATATCTATTTGCTTTTATATGTTGATGACATGTTAATTGCAAGCACTGAGCAAGCAGGTATAGATCAGATCAAAGGCAAGTTGAAGTCAGAATTTGAGATGAAGGATCTTGGCCTGGCTAGAAAGATGCTAGGAATGGAAATCATAAGGCAAAATGAGAAGGGTTCTATTCAATTGAATCAGGCTGAATATCTTAAGAAGGTGCTTCTAAGGTATCAGATGAATCAGGCTAAGGCCATCTCAATCCCAGTACAACCTCAGTTGAAGCTCAGCAAGTCACAATGTCCACAGAACCAGCAAGAAGCAGATGAGATGAGTAAGATTCCTTATGCCAATGCAGTTGGCAGTATCATGTATGCAATGGTCTGCTGTAGACCTGATCTAGCTCAAGGTATGAGCTTAGTGAGCAGATACATGGCCAATCCAGGCAAGGAGCATTGGAGTGCTGTTAAGTATTTGCTTAGATATATATGTGGTTCAGTGGATAAGAGTTTGATGTTCAGTGAAAAGAGGTGCACAGATGATCCAGTGGTAGGTTATGTTGATGTTGACTTTGCATCAAATCAAGATACTAGAAAGTCCACTACTGGATATGTATTTACTCTCTTTGGTACTGCTGTGAGCTGGAGGTCTTCACAACAATCAGTGGTAGCTCTCTCATCCACTGAATCTGAGTTTATAGCTCTCACAGATGCTGCAAAGGAAGCTGTGTGGCTGAGAGGAATTCTGGAAGAATTTGGAGTTAGACAAGAAAGTATTACAGTGAATTGTGATAACTCAAGTGCCATACACCTGTCAAAACATCAAGGTCTTCATGAAAAGACCAAACACATTGATGTTAGGCTCTTCTTTATCAGAGATCTTGTGGAAAAGCAAGTGATTAAGGTTAAGAAGATTCCCACAGAACTTAATCCTGCAGATGCCTTCACCAAAGGTGTTCCACCTTCAAAGTTTCAGCTATTCATGGATGTGATTGGGCTGAGGGGAAAAGCTTCTACTGGTGTGACTTGAGAAGCACTGAAGATGCAGTAACTTTAGCCTAAGGTGGAGAATTGAAAGATATAGGCTAAGTGTTACATGTATTTAAAGTAGGAGATTTTACAACAGGTCTTCTACAACGGTTTTGAGAAAAAGTGTTGTCTTTTATAGGTTTTCAGTTTTGAACTAAAGTCGCCAATTCACTTAAAGAAGCGCGTTTCGGCGATAGCGCTTTTGTCTGTGATTGGCTGGATCAATGTCGCGATTTCACTTACAAAGTCGCGCTTGCATTTTGGATGAGAAGGGCGAGTTTGTCTTCAGCGAATCAGGAGCTGCCACGTCGCCAGCGGTTAAGTTGGTTGGCCTCGGATCACGCGCCCAGCTGAGAAACGAGCTGCGAGCTTGCTGCGGAGATCAGATCTTCAGAGGAGTATATCTCACACGTTTCTTAACCATTTCTTGTAATTCTTGTTGCTAATTGTAGCTTAGCTTTCAGGCTTATATATACATTGTTTTAGCTGAATTATAGTAGCTTAGAGAGAGAATTGTAGTGAGAGAAAGTGCGAGTGATAGTTCGTTCCTTTGAGATTGTAATCTATAAATCTTATTCGTGTTGAATAAAAGCAATCCCTCCCCGATCGTCCCGTGGATGTAGGCTTACGCCGAACCACGTAAATCGACTGTGTGCTGTTGCAATTTTCGTTTTGTTTTGATTTCTTGAGTTACATTGGAGTTTAGGGTTTTCTGCCATTGATTGAGAAGCTTCAAGGTGTTTCTCTTGTGTTGTTTGGTTGATTAACTCTGACACCGTGCATTACTTATAGGATAAACAAATAAAATGTTGTAAGAAAAGAAAGAAAAGAAGTGTGATTGGACGTAGAAGTATCGTAAATACAGTAAGTAGAAGAAGAAACATATTATATTAGGTTACTCATGAGTTATGTAATAGGACCAACATCGTTTGAATAATGTACTACATTCAAAGAAGCAGTTCATAAAAGAGGTTTTGTTGGAAGTTGGTCAAAGAATTACAAAATGTTTGAGCGAAGCTGTCGCCATTCAAATGTCATAGAATTACGAAGATCGTGTGCACCAACATATGTGAATGTGTTATAGAATACATTCTCTTAAGTATTGTTTAAAAATTTCAAAACAGAACCAAACATCTTACAAGTTTAAAAAACTTTAAAAAACAATATGATTTTTTTTCTAAAACAACATAAGAAAAGACATAAGTTCATATGATCTTGTGATTGTTCTTGATTATCACTAAGACCGTGGATAATGATTTACCAAAAAATATAGTTGCTGAAATGTAAAATTGAGATCCTATAACAAGTTCAAGAAGTATACATAACGTGAATATCGAACAATATAATTTTTTAATTGAAAATTACGTTTGGGATAAACAAAGAGGATGTTGGAAGCCATGGAAAAAAAGGGACGTGATTGGACATACAAGTACTGTAACTCCAGTAGATGGAGAAAGATAAAATTGTACGTTATACATTCCACCAAAAGTCTTAATTTTTTTCACCTTGTATTTATTCATATATTTACTATTTACTGTGCACAGGAGACTCTCTTCCACAAGAATCAAACATCACTTCATTTTGGGGGACATGTGGTCCCATGGAAGAGTCACATCGGTTCCATTCAAAATTGTTGTAGTTTTGTCACTTATTATAATTTTATAGTATTTTTGGTCATATAGAATAATATTATGTTATTTTTGTCACAAATTATAAGAAATGTGGTATAATGAGCTATTTCCTCTTGTATTAAATAATATTAAATTCTTGGAGAAATTCTTTTGGTTATTTACAAGAGTGATCGTTTGAATTATTATTAAAAGTGAATGATAGACAATATATTATTTTCAAAGGAACTACTTGGAAAAAAAAGGTTTGTTGGAAGCTAATCAAACTATTAATACAGAGTGTTTGGAGTGTGGATATTTCTTACAAATTTGAATCGTGTAATATATCATTATTTAAGATTATTATTTAAATTGACAGTGATTTAGTAATTATAATAATTTTAAATATATGTATACAATTTTAATAAATTGTACTTTTGCATTGCATGAACTCTCCCAAATCCATCTATACTAAATAATCATAATCTTATATCCTATATAATCCTAATATTAACTCTATACATGTAATTTAATGGTTTAATTTAATATAATTGTCTAAAATTTCCTTATTAAGGATTTGTATTTAAGGTTAAAATAGTAATTTAGTAGTTATAATGATTATAGACCTATAATGTAATTGAAAAGTAACAATTTTAGACCTATAATGTGGACCTTTTCCAATTTTGGTGTGCCAACTTTGCCTTTTTCAATTTTGATCCCTTAATTGTTGATTTTTTTTCCCAATTTCAATATTTTTTTGTTGGAATAATCAAAATTGTTGATATGCTTAAAACTTATTAATCTCTTGGTTATTTGTATTTTTTTTCTAGATTTTGATTTGTTATAAGGAATTGAAGAACCCGAAATTTTAATCCCAAGATTAATATGTTATTTGTTATTTAAAAAAAAAAATTCAACCTCCACGTGGGATGCACGTGCTCCATACTAATATATATATACACACACATACACAAACACACACAAGAATTTATAAACTTAAAAATCATAAGAAATGAAGAGTCTCAAGAATAATGTTTATTAATATAAAGATTACTATATTGAGTAAAAATTTTAAAATATTGGAAGTCACCATTAATAATTTTTTCGATACAAACAATAAAAAAAATTGTGCTGGACCAATTTTTTTAAATTGTAAGGTTGGAATTTGAATAATGGAAAGTTTTTTGGTCATTATTGTCGGCTGGATGGTCTTAGTCCATAGTTGGCGACAGCTAGTTGTTTAGTTTTTTAATATTATTTCAGAAATAAATATATCATTGATTAATGCAAGTTGTAGATTAAAATAAACATAATGCTTGACATATAATTACTTCTGCATCTTGGATTGGAAGACATTGTTTGATCATTTCATCAGTTCAAAAGCAAGGATGAAAATATCGCGAAATATCGCGGATATATCGCGGATACGGATATTGCGATACGGATATTGGGTGTTAATGTTTTTTTTCCTGGGTATCACGGATATTTCGCAAAATATCGCAAAATATCGATATCGATATCGATATCGGTTCAGTGTAGTATAAAATTGGATGGAAATTGGGAAATATCGCGGATATATCGTAAAATATCGCATGTATATCAAAATGAGCGATTTTGATTCACAAAATTGAACTATATGATTTTTTTTTCCTTACTTTGTATTATGTATTGTGTTTGATATTGAAAGTAATATATTCTCCTCACATCAATCTTTCATTCACGGATATAGCCATATTTTGTGGCTTTTTTAAATTTCCATTCCTTTAACCAATTATTACTTCATTTACTTCCTTTTTTTTCTAATTTTTTTGCATGATATATTTCTCTCTCTCTCTCTCTCTATATATATATATGTGTTGAAGGCAAGTGAACATTTTCTATCATACAATTTAAGGTTCAAGGTATGATATTCTCTCATATCAATAACTCTCTCCCAACATTTTTGATTAAATTAATTTCAATTATTTACTTTATAGATTATGACTATTTTAATGTATCTAATTTATTTATTTTTTTGGATATAGGGCATTGACATTGGAGAGGAAATACTTGCACCACTATATATATCACTCAATTGTCATTTTGAAGAACTACGAATTGGTATGTAAATTTAATCTTTTTTTTTCACTTTAGTTGATAAAACTAGCATTTTATTGGTATATTGTAAATTGCTATGTTTAATTGTGCTAATTATGTATATGTTAGGTGAAGCATTTAGTTAACTTATAGAACTTTATTATAAGATCATAATTTTACAATTAATTATTTTATAGTGAAGCTAGCACGTAAAATGTAATGTTGTAATTGTGTATTTACAATTAATTGTTATAATTAGTTTTAGTAAAATTTAATAGTGCTAATTATGTATATGTTGGTATATTGTAAATTGCTATGTTTAATTGTTGGTATATTGTAAATTGATGTGTTTAATTGTGCTAATTATGTATATGTTAGGTGAAGTATTTAGTTAACTTATAGAACTTTATTATAAAATCATAATTTTACAATTAATTATTTTATAGTGAAGCTAGCACGTAAAATGTAATGTTGTAATTGTGTATTTACAATTAATTGTTATAATTAGTTTTAGTAAAATTTTAATAGTGCTAATTATGTATATGTTGGTATCAGTACTGCTTGGATCAAGATGACATTCCATCTACTATGTTTGAACCTCATAGGTCATCCTTTTGGTACTAGTGTATTGTATGATATAATTTTAGTAATTTTGTCTTGTATTATGTAATATATTATCATTTTTCATTCGAAAAACAGTATTTATAATGCTTATTATCTATATGTTAGTTTTAAATATATTATTTTAATATGATTTTGAGTGGAATATATGTGTAATGAAGTGTAAAAATAATCCCTAAAATTTCATATTAAATTTCCAAAATTTTAATAAGATTTCCGTTGTTTTTTCAAATTTTTTGCGATATCGATATGCGATATCGATATCGACATCGATATATCCGTAAAATCAAAGTTGCGATACGACATGCGATATCGATATTTTCATCCTTGTTCAAAAGTGAGTTTGAGAAGAAATTATGACAGCTTTTGCTGCTGTGAATTCTTTGGGTGTCCGTACAGGTAACCTTATAGAACGTTTTGGTCTCGTGTTAGCTGACTATTGTCCCGTCTTGTTGGAAATGGTAGAAATTGCAGACAAGGAGTTGAAGTTGTTTAAAGAATTTGTAGAAGGATTGGATATGAGGAGCAGGATGAGGATGAGTGCTTCGCTTCAACGAATTCCAGAGGCAACAAAACGATATGAAGAAGCACTTCATTCCATCTTTGGCTTTGTTTATTCGTTGTCTGATTTACCCTCTTTGATTGGATATGATGAGGATTTAAGACAAGAAACTTATTCCTTGATAGATACATTGAAGAAGACAAAGGAGGAGTATCTGAAACTAGATGAGGCTATCGTAGATTCGGGTGAAAACAAGTCGGAGATGGTTGGATTATCTGATCAGTATAGTCAACTCAAAACATACCTTACTTATTACTGGTTGGATGAACTCGTATTCACACTTTTTGGGATGGCGGGTATTGGCAAGACCCTTCTTGCTAAGAAACTTTTTGAAGATTTAGATATTTTGGAATGGTTTGAGTGTCGTGTTTGGGTGACAGTTGGCAGAAAGTATCAACCAGAAGAAATTACTCAATCCATTCAAGCTCAGTTAGACATTGATGCGCATAATATGCTCATGAAGAGAGGTTCTTTGAGAGAGAGTTTAATGGGTAAGCGATACCTCATCGTGTTGGATGATGTATGGGATTTTGAGGTGGGTCGGAGAGTACTTGGAAACCTCATTTCCGGACACAAAAAATAGCGGAAGTCGAGTGTTGGTTACAACTAGAATTCAAGACAACTCTTTTCCTAGTCAATTCATTGAAATGCGCTTGCTAAATAAACAAGAAAGTTGGCATCTTTTGTGTGAAAAAGTCTTTTCTCAAAATTCATGTCCTCCTGAAATGGAGGAAGCAGGAAAAAAGATTGCTGAGAAGTGTGATGGTCTTCCTCTTATGATTATCACAGTTGCAGACCTTCTACGCAAGTCCGAAATGACACAAGTAGCACAATGGATTGAGATATCAACACATAAGAAACATCAACTTTTCATTGATGCATATGAAGAAATACATGAGGTACTCTATCCAAGTTATGACAATTTACGTGAAAATTCAAAATTGTGTTTTCTGTATATGGCAGTTTTTCCAGAAAAGTTTGAGATCTTCAAATCCAAGCTCATTAATTTGTGGATTGTTGAGAAACTCATTAAGCAAGATAATTTCCAAACTTTAGAAAATAGTGGAGTAGAATGCTTGAAGTATCTTACTTTGCATAATCTTGTTATGGTCCACCAGAAAAGCACCCTATTTGATGATCTAAGTGATCAGAGAATAAAATCATGTGCTCTCCATTCCTCCTGGTGGCACTTCTGCTACAAAGAAGCTAGGAAGACAATTTTTTTTCATGTTTTGGATAGTTATAGAGATGCTTTAGGAGAAGTTATAATTAAGAGGCAGAGGAGATTGACCATCCACAACAATATTTTGTTTGGAGTTAAAGCTGTGCATGAATCAATTGAGAAAAATTGTGCATCCACTGTCCACACTCTCCTATGTTTAGGTCCATATCAAAAATATCCGGTGCCAATGTGTTTTGGTTTAAAGTTTCTCAAAAAACTTGATGCACTTCACATACGTTTTTATGAGTTTCCTTTGGAAGTACTAGAATTAGTTAAGTTAAGATATCTTGCTCTCACATGCAAAGCAAGTTTGCCTCCTTCCATATCCAAACTTTCGAAACTTCAATACTTAATTGTCCGTCAACATTTGAGCATCAAATTTGGAGTTATACCGTATTTTCCGGTGGAGATATGGGATATGAAAAGGTTGAAGCATCTTCATGTAACAAACAACGACCTGCTTGATGTTGTTGGTACTCTTTTGCCAAACCTCTCAACACTATTGGATGTGAGCGTTAACAGTTGCACTAATGGTGTTTTTGGAAGAATCCCTAATTTGAAAAAATTAGGAATTCAAATTGAGTTGATGCCTGATGCAGTTGTGCCCCTGCGTTGCTTTGATCATGTTTCAAATTTAAGTGAACTAGAATCACTTAAATGTGTCATTGTAAATCCTACATGCAATTTTGTTGCACCATTTGTTCCGCTTTCGAATTTCCCGTTAAATTTGAAAAAATTGTATTTGAATGGGTTGGGCTGTTGTTGGAAAGAAATGAGCACGATTTCTTCACTTCCAAATCTTGAAGTGCTCAAACTACGAAGTAATGCTTTTCAAGGGCCAATATGGATAGTAGAAGAAGATGAATTTCCAAAGCTTTCATTTCTTTTGATGGAAGACATGGATCTAGAAGTATTGATGGGGAGAAATAAGAGCTTCAAAAGTCTTATACAAGTAAGCATACAACATTGCTACAAATTGAGAAAGCTTCGATGGAGAAGTGGTTATGCATTGCATATAAATATTAAAGTAGTTTATTGCAATCCCCAAGTTGAAAAGGAAATACAAAAGAGTGCAGTATGTTCACAGGAATCAAACGAATTTAAGGAGGTTTTGATCTATTCTGATTGGAACTCATGAGCGACAACTCACGTCTCAAGGTTAGTAATTCATTTTTACGATCTAATTGTTGAATGATGATTTTCTCTCTCTTCATCTATTATACATATAATAGTGTTTAATTGGGATGATACATTTTTATATGATATTTGTTAGTTGTTAACAACTTATAAACTTCTTAACGTGTTTAATAAAACTTTAAAGATTTTTTAGTTCATTCCAAAATATGACATCACGAGAATAAATATTATTTTTAAATAAAGAAGTTAAAGAATCTAATCTTATTTCAAAATTATCATAGACTTAGTTTTTAAAATATCGTAATTTCTTTTATATTTAAAAACATCTAGTATTAATTTGCGGCTATGAAAAAAAATCTAATTAACAATATATAAGAGCTTATTTGATCTTTTACATAAATTGATCCAATAATGTTTCAACCATTTTGTTCAGGAGAAGACAAAGAGGAGACGTTCTTCAAGTGTTGAGATTAAAGTTTACACAAACCAGTCATTTGGAGTAAGAGCACCTGCTTCTATATATATATATATATATATATATATATTTGTTGAAATTGGGAATTCATATTTTCATCATGATTTGATACTATTGTTATGTACTGGATGATAGACATCTATATCTTTGGATTTTTCTTTGCATATTTGTATGGAAAGTTGCTTTATCGTCCGCTATGTACTATGCTGCAAATTTCATCATTTTATTTGATTTTGAATGAATACTATCTTCCAAAAAAATTCATCATCCAAGTCTCATGATATTTCTGTCATGTGATGATAGCATATTGAATTTGGATGGACCTTATAATTTGGCTCTGTGTATTGCCGAGGAAGTAATGATATATGTTATGTTGACTAGCAAGAATTTGCTCTTGAATTGCTAAACCCCAATGAACTCACAAGTAGTTGTGCTGCCTTTTGGATTACTATGCTCTTGAGGCTTGTTTCAAACCATATGTATATATACATATGTCGATTTGCAACCAATCCCTTGTCGTCACATGCAGATAATTCTTCTGGTTGTTCCATGTATATCTTCATTTAAAAAAAGCATTGTGTCAATGTCAATCTATCTGATGTATTGTGGTGTGGGATAGAGCAACTATTATTTAGTATGTTTTTTATTTTTCTGCAATGATTGGTTTATGTTTAAATGTAAAAGGGGAAATTGATTCTAGGGACATTCAAGTTCATGATCATGAGATATGTACAAAGACAAAGGAATTTATGTAATGTAAGGTTATATAACTACTCATTTGAAGAAAATTAAGAGAGAATGCGGAAATTATGGCAAAGATTGAAACATTTGTAATTGTTCTATTGTGTTTTACTACTTGAACCAGGCTTGTATCCTCGTGCATAGCACACTGCTATTAAAGAATCTAGAGCAAGTGATGGAAAGACAACAAAAACTAAATTTGGTTGGTAATAAAAGAGACTGTTCAAGCTGATGTGTCTCACCATATGAGAGTCTTGACATATGTATATAACCATAAATGGAGATGTTCTCACAATTTTGGATTGTGATGGTGTAGATTTTAGATTATATGTTCTTTATTCTATACAAGAATAAAATGATATCATTTTATTCTTGTAAGCATCTTATTACAGGATAAATATTTGCAATGATTTATTATATGTGATAATCATCACGACATCATCTTAAGGCACACCATATTGCTAACTTGTCTGCCACGACATAGCTTTTTATCTCATTTTCTTTTTGCTCTGTAAAATTAAACCACATGTCTGTTAAAAAAATAAGAACCTAGTTATATCATATGCGTGTGGACTTGAGAAAAGGCAAGATATATACATTATGATCGGTCCCAACTCTTATCTGCAAACTCTCTTGATTGAGTAGTAATATATGAGGTTGTAGCTAGTTTATTACCTTGCTAGCTGGCTTACATGTTAGAATTGTACTGATTTTTTAGCCTCTTTTCTTGCATTTTCTCGGTCTTGTAGACGCTTAATATTGGCGAGTGGAGTTGAAGGTATGGAAGGATTTCGACGAAGATGGAGTCTTCATGGCCGCCTCACCGATACAAAGTAATGCTTTTTTTCACATTCTAAACATTCATGAGTCAATGATGATGGTGTCGACTTGTTGGCATTTCAAAACGCAAGTTTAATGGCAACTACACTCGTTGCTCGCTGACTATCCGCAACATAATATGTTTGTGTCATTGTTATTGTCTTGTAGGAAGAGGCTGGAAGCCCTGAATAAGGGAATGGAGAACAGAAAGATAGATGAAACAGTTAGAGAATCTACTACCAAGAAGAAGAGATGGTTCTTCTAGTATAGATGGAAAATATAATGATTAAAATCCCTCTTGTTATCACATAAATATTGTTGGATTAAGAAGTAACCATTAAATTATTTTTCTTACACGATTTGTTATGAGGGTTGGAATCAAAGGAACAACTTCAAATACGATCGTTTTTTACTTTGCAATTGAACATTGAACTTTAAGTTCACAGGTTTTTCACTTTTTATAACTTAAGTCGATTTGCTAATCATTTTAAAGCTAAACTTGTCTCAAATTGAGTTTGATTCTAATGAATCAAAAAAGTGATTTGATGCATTCATTTGGTTTGAGATGAGGGGTGTTTCGGTGTATGTTTTATTTATTTTGGGTTTAAAAATTTGGATATGAAATTCGATTTTAATCGGAAAAGTTGTCAAAAAAATATAGGTTGTTGGCGAGAAAATTATTAAAGTTGTAAAATGTAAGAAAGGTCGTACTACTTCAAATTGTTTTTTAATTTGAATTATTTACCATTCTTATAATTTTAAAACTTCACAAATCATCATACATTGATTACATAAATAGTAATTACGTAAAAAAAAAAAGAACTTTGAGTCTAATTTTAATTGCAACATGAATTTTTTATTGTAACTTTCACCAACCATATGATGAGATTGGACTGGTCTCAAATGTAACTACGAGGATCTACGGGCTTGTCACAAGGTATGAATTCTTTAACTTTTAAATTTAGTCAATTAGAATGGAGGAAAGGAAACTGTGATTTGATTGCCATGAAACATCTTCCACTAGGATATCCATACGATGACACATATGAAGATTATATTAATAAGTATTTGCAACCGTCTGCTAAAGTTGTATCTAGGAACACTCAAAAACGTGATATTGCTAAAAGAGTTGCTGAATTTAAATATCAATTAATACAAGATTTAGCTCAACTTAAAACAAAATTTACTATTTGTTGTGATTGTTGGAAGGATCCTTTCAAATTTAATAATTATATGAGTATTATTTGTCATTGGATTGATAATGCGTGGGATCATCAAAAACATTTAATTGCTTTTGTATCATTTGAAGAAAAGGCAATCAGATTTCATATTGCTCAAGTAATTATTAAAGTTTTAAATGATTATGGACTTTTAACTAAAAAATTTACCGTAGCCTTTGTTAATGCGTCAAGTAATACCGCTAGCATACCCACCCTTATTGAATTTTGTAAACCTTCAATACATGGTGTATTTTTCCATACCCGTTGCATGACTCACGTTTTTAACTTATGTGTGCAAGATGGTCTAAAAATTATAGAGGGAGATTTAGTCAAAATTAGAA
The DNA here is from genome assembly GCA_005771605.1 of Scutellaria baicalensis. Classification (NCBI taxonomy): domain Eukaryota; kingdom Viridiplantae; phylum Streptophyta; class Magnoliopsida; order Lamiales; family Lamiaceae; genus Scutellaria; species Scutellaria baicalensis. Next base: position 6,541,128 of record CM016726.1, on the reverse strand, counting down.
AAGCAATTAATTTTTTAACTTCTTCCATTGCTAAACATAAACAATGGGCTAGGTTTTGTAAGGATAATGGTATGGAAGTTAGAAAATTTGTTAGACATATTGAGACAAGGTGGAACTCTACATATTATATGCTTCAAGATACTTATGATTATAGAGAACTTTTATGTGTTTTTTTGTTGGAAATGAATGAGCATGAATATATGTTACATAGTGAGATTTGGGATTCTTGCACAAACTTCATAGAAATGTTAAATGTTTTTGAACAAGCAACTAAGGACATTAGTGGATGTTATTATCCTACTTCTCCTATAGCATTAGATCAATGTGTGAAAATTGCTTTAATTTTTAATGCCTTTTGTGATTATGATTCTTTGAGCCATGTACTTATTTTGATGAGATCAAAATGGTTAAAATATTTTCATAAAATACCCCCCCCCCCCCCCCTTTGTGTGCTAAATTATTAGATCCTAGGATTAGAGAAGATTACCTAGAAGAATTATTAAGTATGTATTACAATGCATTGTTTTCAAATGGACTTCTAAATGATTATGATGAAGTAGATTATGTGTCTAATCTAGGGCTGGGTAAAAATATCGAATTACCGAAATACTGCACTTACCGTATCGAAATTTACCGGAAAAACCGAAATTTTCGGTACGGTATCGGTATGAAAATATTTAAATTTCGGTATTTCGATATATACCGAAATATAATATTAAATATATACATTATATATCATATGAGGGTTAGATTTGGGAGTAAGGTTTCAAATTCTCAATATTTATCCCTCTTCCCAAAATAACACAAATCTCACCTCCTTCCCCAAAATCATTAGTTTATTTACTATGCTTATGTAATTTATCTGCATATATAAACGCAGCATTACATTACTGCGTTGTTTGTTGAAATCTTGCGATTAGGCTACAATTAATTTTCAATTGCATATATCTATGTATGTATCTATTGTTACTGTAATTAGGAAATATTGAGTGTAATGAAATGTTATTGTACTTTCAAATAAATGCAACAATTAATTCTCTCTATTTTTTTCCAAAACCAATAATTTAATCTTTAGTTCATTCTTTTTTATGTTACTAAATTTCGGTAAGTTTCGGTAATTTCGGCAAATTTCGGTATAAGATTTTTCGGTAATTTCGGTACAACGGTAAATTTCACTATATTGATGATTATTTCTGTAAATTCGGTATGAAACAGTATAAACTATTATCGTACCGAAAATCCGGTATACCGAAAATTTCGGTACGGTATCGATAAGAATTTTTTCATACCGAAAATTTCGGTACGGTATTCGGTATGACATAAAATTTTCTCGGTATACCGTACTGACCCAACCCTAGTCTAATCTTAGAGAAGTAGTTGTTAAGAGCTAAATGATATTTGTTTGATTTATTTAAAGAATACAAAACAATACATAGTAGTGAATCTAGTACTAGTGAAAATGTAAGTGCTAGTGAAAATGTAGGATTTTGTAGTTCTTCATTTTCTTCATCTCACTTTGGACCGGCCCTTAGTCAGTTTTATAACTTTTATGACAATAGAACACAAAAACGAGCTAGAAGTAACCCTTCACAAGAATTAGATAATTATTTAGGTGCCACTTTTGAATTAATTACTTTTGATGACCCATTAGATTTATTGAAGTGGTGGTCACGAAGGACCACCATGTATCCTATTTTAACCATTATTGCTAAGGAACTTTTTGCAAGTCCCGCCTCGACGGTCTCGGTTGAACATGCATTTAGTATTGCGGGTTACGCATTGACTCCGAGACGAGCAAACTTGGTCATTGAGAATGTGCAAAACATTATGCGCCTTGAAGATTGGTGCAAAGCCGCCAGACGTAAACAACATCTAGATAGCGAAGCATTGGACGATGGTGCTCCCGATTAGTTTGGCTACGACTTGAACACATCATCCTCCGACGGCGGCACACCAACCAACTTCGAAGATTATAATTATTGAAGAAGGTAAATTGAGGTAAGAAAATTACGTGAGCTTTGATTCCTTAATTTTATAAATTAAGGATTACGTAGACAATTTCATTATAAATTTGGAAATGAATTTCAATTCCAAAATTATAATGAAACTCAAGCTTTTTCAAATTTTTTTGCCCCTTCCAAATCTTTTATTTACAAATTTGTAGATAGAATTGAAAAATTGTAATAGATAGAATTTTTTTATGTAAATTTGTAATAGATAGAATCTCATAAATTGTAAACTTTTTTTTTTTTTTATGTAAACTCAAGTTGTAATAGATAGAATCTTCTAACTTGTAAACTTTTTTATGTAAACTCAATTTGTAATAGATAGAATCTTCTAAATTCTAATTGTAAATTTGTAATAATTTTCCAATTTTTTATCAAATGTTTGTTCACTTAATTATTATTTGTTAGTCTCATTTAATATTTTATATTCTAAAATATCAATTTAGTCGAAAACAAGCATTAAAAATCAAAATTGGTGATTGGAAAAAAAAAGGAGAAACCGGCGGTTCCGGTTAAACCTGGTCTATACCCCCGGTTTGGTTTCGGTTCGACCATTCCGAAACTTGAAACTGCCGGTTCCGAACCGTTCGGAACCGGTACCGAGGAACCGGATGAACCCAACTAACGACACCTCCAACTGATCTCTCCCAATTGATGTTGTGTATTTCATAAAATAATTTCATTTAAAAATTCAATGTTATAATTTTCTTTATATTGTATTTTAATCTAATCAATGTTTATGCAGTTTTAAATGACATATTAACCAAAACTACAACATTATATTTAATATTAACTTAGATGATTAATATTTTTTTTCTATATAAATTATTTGATTGTTTAATTTGCTAACTTCTATCTATTTAAACCTGAGTGCTACGTGAGTCTATATATAACACACACTACACTATATACAACCTTAACAATTTTTGAAATCATTATATTAATTGATTTCTCACATTATTCAACACATCAATGATTTTTTTTTCTTTGGTTTGCCTTTTAATTTATTGTCTCTAACAACCATCAAATTTTCTTTCAATTATATGATAAAAAAAATGATGCCAAAGTTTGAATAAATTATACAAAGTTATACAAAGTCCAAATTATACAAATTATGCCAAAGTCCAAATTATACAAATAAATTTCATGGAATTTGAATGATGCCAAAGTTTTTTGGTCATTATTGTCGGCTGGATGGTCTTAGTCCATAGTTGGCGAGAGCTAGTTGTTAATTAGTTTTGTAATATTATTTCAGCAATATATCATTGATTAATGCAAGTTGTAGATTAAAATAAACATAATGCTTGATTCAGCATATAATTAATACTTCTGCATCTTGGATTGGAAGCCATTGTTTGATCATTTCATCAGTTCAAAAGTGAGTTTGGCAAGAAATTATGGCAGCTTTTGCTGCTGTGAATTCTGTGGGTATCTATACAGCTAACATTATAGAACGTTTTGGTCTCGTGTTAGCTGATGATTATCCCGACTTGTTGGAAAGTGTGAAAATTGCAGACAAGGAGTTGAAGTCGTTTAAAGAATTTGTAGAGAGATTGGATATGAGCAGCAGAAAGAGGATGAGTGCTTCGCTTCAACGCATTCCAGAGGCAGCGAAACGATATGAAGAAGCAATTAATATCTACCTAGAATCTGAACAAGACTCAGATATGGAGGATTTAAGACAAGAAACTTATTCCTTGATAGACACATTGAAGAAGACAAAGGAGGAGTATCTGAAACTAGATGAGGCTATCGTGGATTCGGGTGGAAACAAGTTGGAGATGGTTGGATTATCTGATAAGTATAGTAAACTCAAGTCACACCTTACTTATTACTGGTCGACTTATCCCGCAATCACGCTTTTTGGGATGGCGGGTATTGGCAAGACCCTTCTTGCGAAGACAGTTTTTGAAGATTTGGATATCATGGAATGGTTTGAGTGTCGTGTTTGGGTGACAGTGGGCAGAAAGTATCAGCCAGAAGAAATTACTCAATCCATTCAAGCTCAGTTGGACATTGGTGCGCATGATATGAGAGAGAGTTTAATGGGTAAGCGATACTTCATCGTGTTGGATGATGTATGGGATTTTGAGTTGGTCAATGAATACTTGGAAACCTCATTTCCGGACACAAATAACGGAAGTCGAGTGTTGGTTACAACTAGAATTCGACACAACTCCTTTTCTTATTTCCCCTTTGAAATGCGCTTGCTAAATAAACAAGAAAGTTGGCATCTTTTGTGTGAAAAAGTCTTTTCTCAAAATTCATGTCCTCCTGAAATTGAGGAAGCAGGAAAAAAGATTGCCGAGAAGTGTGATGGTCTTCCTCTTACGATTATCACAGTTGCTGACCTTCTACGGAAGTACAAAATGGCACAGTGGATTGAGATATCAACACACAAGAAACATCAACTTTTCATTGATGCATATGAAGAAATACATGAGGTATTGTATCCAAGTTATGACAATTTACGTGAAGATTCAAAATTGTGTTTTCTGTATATGGCAGTTTTTCCAGAAAAGTTTGAGATCTTCAAATCCAGGCTCATTAATTTGTGGATTGTTGAGAAACTTATTGAGCAAGATAATTTCCAAACTTTAGAAAATTTTGGAGTAGAATGCTTGAAGTATCTTACTTTGCATAATCTTGTTATGGTCAACCAGGAAAGCAGCACCCTGTTTGATGATCTAAGTGATCAGAGAATAAAATCATGTGCCCTCCATTCTTCCTGGTGGCATTTCTGCTACAAAGAAGCTAGGAAGACAAATTTTTTTCATGTTTTGGATAGTTATACAGATGCTTTAGGAGAAGTTATTAAAGGTCAGAGGAGATTGACCATCCACAACAATACTTTGTTTGGAGTTAAAGTTGTGCATGCATCAATTGAGAAAAATTGTGAATCCACTGTCCACTCTCTCTTATGTTTAGGTCCATATCAAAAATATCCGGTGCCAATGTGTTTTGGTTTAAAGTTGCTCAAAAAACTTGATGCACTTCACATCCGTTTTTATGAGTTTCCTTTGGAAGTATTAGAATTAGTTAAGTTAAGATATCTTGCTTTCACATGCAACGCAAGTTTGCCTCCTTCCATATCCAAACTTCGGAAACTTCAATATTTAATAGTCCGTCAACATTTGAGCATCAAATTTGGAGTTCTACCATATTTTCCAGTGGAGATATGGGATATGAAAAAATTGAAGCATCTTCATGTAACGAACAACGATCTGCTTGATGTTGTTGGTACTCTTTTGCCAAACCTCTCAACACTATTAGATGTGAGCGTTAACAGTTGCACTAATGGTGTTTTTGGAAGAATCCCTAATTTGAAAAAACTAGGAATTCAAATTGAGTTGATGCCTGATGCAGTTGTGCCCCAACGTTGCTTTGATCATGTTTCAAATTTAAGTGAACTAGAATCACTTAAATGTGTCGTTGTAAATCCTACATGCAATTTTGTTGCACCATTTGTTCCACTTTCAGTGTTCCCGTTAAATTTGAAAAAATTGCATTTGAATGGGTTGGGCTGTTGTTGGAAAGAAATGAGCACGATTTCTTCACTTCCAAATCTTGAAGTGCTCAAACTACGAAGTAATGCTTTTCAAGGGCCAATATGGATAGTAGAAGAAGATGAATTTCCAAAGCTTTCATTTCTTTTGATGGAAGACATGGATCTAGAAGTATTGAAGGGGAGAAATGAGAGCTTCAAAAGTCTTATACAAGTAAGCATACAACATTGCTACAAATTGAGAAAGCTTCGATGGAGAAGTGATTATGCATTGTATATTGCAATCCCCAAGTTGAAAAGGAAATACAAAAGAGTGCACTACGTTCAGAGGAATTTAAGGAGGTTTTGATCTCTTCTGATTGGAACTCATGAGCGACAACTCACGTCCCAAGGTTAGTAATTCATTTTTACGATTTAATTGTTGAATGATGATTTTTTCTCTCTTCATCTATTATACATATAATAGTGTTTAATTGGGATGATGCATTTTTATATGATATTTGTTAATTGTATAACAACTTATAAACTTCTTAACGTGTTTAATAAAACTTTAAAGATTTTTTAGTTCATTCCAAAATATGACATCACGAGAATAAATATTATATTTAAATTAAGAAGTTAAAGAATCTCATTTTATTTCAAAATTATCATTAAACTTAGTCTTTAAAATAACGTAATTTCTTTTATATTTAAAAACATCTAGTATTAATTTGCGGCCATGAAAAAAAAATCTAATTAACAATATATAAGAGATTATTTGATCTTTTACATAAATTGATCCAATAATGTTTCAACCATTTTGTTCAGGAGGAGACGTTCTTCAAGTGTTGAGATTAAAGTTTACACAGACCAGTCATTTGGAGTAAGAGCACCTGCTTCTATATATATGTATATATTTGTTGAAATTGGGAATTCATTTTTTCATCATGATTGGATACTAATATTGTTATGTACTGGATGATAGACATTTATATCTTTGGATTTTTCTTTGCATATTTGTATGGAAAGTTGCTTTATTGGTCCACTAAGTACTATGCTGCAAATTTCATCATTTTATTTGATTTTGAATGAATACTATCTTCCAAAAAAATTCATCATCCAAGTCTCATGATATTTCTGGTCTTGTGATGATAGCATATTGAATTTGGATGGACCTTATTTGGCTCTGTGTATTGCCGAGGAAGTAATGATATATGTTATGTTGACTAGCAAGAATTTGCTCTTGAATTGCTAAACCCCAATGATCTCACAAGTAGTTGTGCTACCTTTTGGATGACTATGCTCTTGAGGCTTGTTTCAAACCATATGTATATATATATATATATGTCCGATTTGCAACCAATCCCTTGTCGTCACTTGCAGATAATTCTTCTGGTTGTTCTATGTATATCTTCATTTAAAAAAGCATTGTGTCAATGTCAATCTATCTGATGTATTGTGGTGTGGGATAGAGCAACTATTATTTAGTATGTTTTTTATTTTTCTGCAATGATTGGTTTATGTTTAAATGTAAAAGGGGAAATTGATTCTAGGGACATTCAAGTTCATGATCATGAGATATGTACAAAGACAAAGGAATTTATGTAATGTAAGGTTATATAACTACTCATTTGAAGAAAATTAAGAGAGAATGCGGAAATTATGGCAAAGATTGAAACATTTGTAATTGTTCTATTGTGTTTTACTACTTGAACCTAGGCTTTTATCCTCATGCATAGCACACTGCTATTAGAGAATCTAGAGCAAGTGATGGAAAGACAACAAAAACTAAATTTGGTTGGTAATAAAAGAGACTGTTCAAGCGGATGTGTCTCACCATATGGGAGTCTTGACATATGCAATCATGATATAAAGGTATCTTTAATACAACATAAAGGTGAGTCTATCATAATGTAAAAGTAGGTCTAACATATATAACATAAAGGTACAACACTTGGAGCGAATTTGGGTGAGTTTGAGGGGACCCACCCAGGCGCGTGGGGACGCGTGAGAGCATGTCAGATGCACGTGTGATAGCATTTTTTGAACGCTTGGACAGGTCGATTCGGGTGCATGAATCCATGGACCTGATGCATATATAGACGTTTTTGCCTAATTCCACATTGTCATGCCCGACTTATTGCTTATGAAATAAAAACCCTTACAAATGTACTAAATTATCTTTAAATAATAATATGAAAATTTATGGAGTGACACTTGCGTTCCCTTGATCCGACCCGTCGCGTGGTATTCCTTCACGCGTTCTTCACTTCAGTCAGTACTCAGTATGCGAGCCTTTAAATAAAATGAAATATCGCGATATTTTAATCTATACATGTGATATCTGAAAAGTATATATCTAATACCAGGTTTTAACATGGAAAGTAATGGAAAATTCAATTATGGCCGGTAGGAATGGGCTTGGACCGATTTTGGCCCCTCAAGATCAAAATGGCCCAAAGACATATGATATCCACCCTCTCCATTAGTTGTCTTTGACGGAAGCCCTTAAATGAAATTTTGGTGCAAAAATTAATTTGACATGCATTTTTCCCGATCTTTTCCAACCACTCTAACAGCTATTTAAGAACCCTTCCAGCAACTCAAGAAACCATACAAATCAACTCCAGTGCACCCAAAATCGGAAAAAAAAAATGCAAAACTGAAATCGATAGGATAGAAATGTCTTCATCCAGTCATTCGTACACTTTAGCCACAAAACAATGCAACTGTAGGAAGTTTGCCATAGTTCGAGTCTCCGAGCAACCTGGAAGTGAGAGATGCAGATTTCAAAACTGTCCAAATTCATTGACAGAGAAACGGTGCAATTTTTTTGAATGGATTGACTAACCACCTAAGCTGACTACACCTACAACAAATCTAGCCAACAAGTTTGCCAAACTGAAAGGGGAACTTTCACAGCTAAAAGGAGAAACAATACAACTACAAGCTGAAATGCAAATGAATTCAATTAAACTTGCTAGAATGGGGGAAAGAATTGCAGCTATGGAAAAGAAGAAAATTTTGAAATAAAAGAAGACACGCGTATAGCAAGGATACTACAAATTCTGAAAAAGTTAGAAGCATTAAATGGAACAGTTGTGGAGTGGCAGCTCGGAAATAAATCAAGGATCTCGGAACCGGAAATATCGAGTCAAGAACCGATCGGAATTTAGTCGAACCGGGCTCAGGAAGTTTAGCTGTAACGGCCGGTCCAAGGTCGTTGGAACTGCTTCAACAGCTAGGGCACACCTGCGCAGAATCGGATTTTGATTTCAAGATTCGACGATTTCCGTTGCGTTTCCAGTTAAATTGATAAGGGGCTATTACTTAGTATATATAGGAGTATAGCCAGTTGTAATTTCACTTTGCAATTTTGAGTTTTAAGTGAGATTAGAAAATCTAGGGTTCTTGAGTGCATAAACCCTAATTTTTGGGGATTTCTCTTGTAACTTCGAATTCTCTCTCGTTTCTTAGTGAAATCTGTTCAATTCTTTCATGGTGGATGTAGGCCGATGTGGCGAGCCGAACCACCCTAAAATCTTGCGTGTTATTTCAATTTCTCGTTCGTAATTGAAGTTTCAAACTTGTAGTTTTAGGGTTTTCCAGAAAAATTGTGGTGTATTGAGTGTTGTCATTTGAAGGTGAGCTGAAAACTTCACAATTGGCGCCGTCTGTGGGAATCACTCGACGCACATTCAATTCAGATGTCTGGGATGAAGCTCGACGTGGAGAAGTTCACGGGGGTTGGCGACTTTACGCTATGGAAGGCGAAGATGGAGGCGGTATTGATCCAACAAGGGTGGGAGGAGGCGATTTCTGAAGATCCAGTGGGTGATTCAGATGAAACATCTTCTCTTTCACAGCTGGATCGGAACAAGATTGATCGAAAGGCTCGCAGCTCGATCATATTGTGTTTAGGAGAGAAGGCCCTTAGAGAAGTCTACCAAGAACGCACGGCATTGGACGTTTGGAAGAAGCTCGAGTCGCTTTATCAAACGAAGTCTTTGGCCAATCGATTATTTCTGAAACAAAGGCTGATCTCCTTCAAGATTGTGGATGACAAAAAGATTCTAGAGAAGTTAGACGAATTCAACAAATTGGTGGATGATTTGGAGAACATCGAAGAGAAGCAAAAGGATGAGGACAAGGCTCTACTTCTGCTGAATGCGCTCCCAAAGTCATATCTATCATTCAGAGATGCTCTTGTATATGGAAGGGTAACTCCACTGACTTTAGAGGAAGTTCAGGTCGCTATTCGATCTAGATTTCTAGGAACTGAATCTGAGAAGAAGCCACAAAGTCTTGGGGAAGGATTGACTGTAAAGGGCAAGAAGTTCAAGAAGGGAAACTCAAGGCAAAATCAACAAAGATCTGATCAAGGTGGAGCCCGATCCAACACTGAAGGAGATGAAGCCAGGAAGTGTTTCCACTGCCATAAACCAGGCCACTTCAAGCGCAATTGCCCCGAGAGGAAGAAGAAGCAAGCAGGAAACAATTCAAACCAACAAGCTGCTGTCGCCCAAGAGCAGTATGATAGCGCTGATATGCTATGTGTTGCTAGCTCTGATATGAAAGAGGAATGGGTGCTTGATTCGGGGTGCTCTTTCCACATGTGCCCGATTAAGAACTGGTTCAGTGATCTGAAAATGCATCAAGGAGGTTCAGTGCTACTGGGAGATGACCATTCATGTCAAGTGATGGGAGTAGGATCCATTAAGCTCAAGCTCCATGATGGGAGAATCAGAACCCTGACCAATGTGAGGTATATTCCTAAACTCAAGAGAAACCTAATATCTCTTGGTGTTCTTAATGCTACAGGCTGTGAGTTCAAGACTCAAGGTGGAGAGATTCAAGTTACCAAAGCTGGAATGGTGGTGATGAAAGGAGTAAAGTCAAATGGCCTATACATTCTTAAAGGAACCACTGTAGAAGGAGGAGCTTCACCTGCTGAAGATGGAGATCAAACTAACCTATGGCATAAGAGGTTAGGTCACATTGGAGATAAGGGATTAGCTGAACTCTCAAAGCAAAAGCTCATACCTATCTTAAACCCTGGAAGAACACAAGATTGTGAGCAATGTATCCAAGGGAAGCTCACAAAATCTAAGTTCCCAAAAGGTAATCACACCACTGTAAGTGTTCTTGACTATGTGCACTCTGATGTTTGGGGTCCATCTAGAGTAGAAACACATGGGGGAGGGAAGTATTTTATAACTTTCATAGATGACTACAGTAGGAAGGTGTGGGTGTATGTGCTTAAACATAAGTCTGAAGCCTTTTCAAAGTTTAGAGAATGGTTAATACAGCAAGAAAATCTCACTGGTAAGAAGCTTAAGCATCTTAGAACTGATAATGGTCTTGAGTTTTTGTCAGAAGAATTCCTAAGCTTTTGCAGGGAGAGAGGTATTACCAGGCACAAGACTGTGGTTGCTACTCCACAACAGAATGGAGTAGCTGAGCGCATGAATAGAACCCTCTTGGAGAGAGTAAGATGCCTACTCTTAGATGCTGGATTGCCCAAATCGTTTTGGGGTGAAGCTGTTTCAACAGCAGCATTTCTGATCAATAGGAGTCCATCATCTTCAGTCAAATTCAAGTCTCCTAATGAGGTATGGTATTCTAAGACTCCTAACTATTCCTTTCTAAAAGTATTTGGATGTTTGGCCTATGCACACACCAAGCAAGACAAGCTGGAATCAAGAGCAACAAAGTGCATCTTTATTAGCTATCCAAATGGTGTAAAGGGATATAAACTGTGGAGCTTAGAAAATGGGACTCCAAGGTGCTTCATTAGCAGAGATGTGGTGTTCAAGGAAGGAGTGATGGGATACAAAGAGAAGCATCATGGTAGTGAAACTGAAGAGACTCCAAGCTCAGAACCAAAGCATGCTGAATCTGGAATTGAGGTGGAGCTTCAGGGAGATCATCATACTGGAAATCAAAGAAATGGCTCAAGCTCCTCTGACTCAGATAATGATCAAGTCACTGAGGATCAACATGATCAACTAGATGAAGCTGAAGATCTCTCTACCTACCACTTGGCAAGAGATAGACAAAGAAGAACTATAAATCCTCCTGCAAGATATGGTGAGGCAGATATAGCTAACTATGCTCTATGTGTTGCTGAGGAAATAGAGTATGAAGAGCCAAGTTCATATCAAGCTGCCATGAAGAGTAAAGACAGTGATAAGTGGGCTCAAGCCATGAATGAGGAGATCATGTCACTTGAAAAGAATCAGACTTGGATCCTAGTTGATAGACCTACTGGACAGAAACTGATAGGGAGTAAATGGATATTCAAGAGGAAGATTGAAGTGACTGGAAAGGAACAAATTAGATATAAAGCAAGGCTGGTAGCAAAGGGATTTACTCAGAGGGAAGGAATCGACTATCATGAAATATTCTCTCCAGTGGTAAAGCATGTATCTATAAGAATTTTACTAGCCTTGGTAGTACAAGAAGACATGGAATTGCAGCAACTAGATGTTAAGACTGCATTTTTGCATGGAAACTTAGATGAGACCTTATATATGGCTCAGCCTGAAGGGTATAAGAAGCCTGGAGAAGAGAATAAGGTTTGCTTGTTGAAAAGATCACTCTATGGACTTAAGCAAAGTCCTAGACAGTGGTATAAGAAGTTTGACAGTGTGATGATGAGCATTGGACTGGAGAGATGCCACCATGATAGTTGTGTCTATTTACAGAAAGAAAACAATGGGGTGCTGGTTTATCTTCTAATATATGTGGATGACATGTTAATAGCAAGCAAGAGTATGAGAAGGATACAGATCATCAAGGATAAGCTCAAGGATCAGTTTGAGATGAAGGATCTTGGTGATGCAAGAAGAATGCTTGGCATGGACATTAGAAGAGATAGAGGCAAGGGGCTGATATTCTTGTATCAAACTGATTACATAAGGAAGGTACTAAAGAGGTTCTTTATGCACGAATCAAAGTCAGTCTCCACACCATTGGGAACTCAGTTTAAATTGACAGCACAAGAAAAGCCTCAAACTGAAGCTGAAAAGAAGTTGATGGCAGAAGTTCCTTATGCTAATGCAGTGGGAAGCATGATGTATGCCATGGTCTGTAGTAGACCCGATATAGCTTATGCCATGAGTAGAGTAAGTAGATTTATGGCAGATCCTGGGAAACCACATTGGGAAGCAATAAAATGGATGCTAAGATACTTGCAAGGGACATCAAATTTGGGGTTAATGTTTTATCAGCAATCTGAATCTAATTGTTCTAATCCTTTACAAGGTTTTGTAGATTCTGATTTTGCAGGGAATCCCGACACTCGAAGATCAACTACAGGCTATGTATTCAACTTGTATGGAACAGCTATAAGCTGGAAAGCTATGCAACAATCAATGGTGGCCTTGTCCACCACCGAAGCAGAATTTGTTGCAATGGCCGAGGCTGTCAAGGAGTCCATGTGGCTCAAAGGAATCCTAAAAGAGTTAAGGGTAAAACAGGGAAGGGTATCAATCTATTGTGATAATCAAAGTGCATTACATTTATCTAAACATCAAATGTTTCACAGTAGATGTAAACACATTGATATCAAATTGCATTTTGTAAGAAATTTGATAGATAAAGGTGAAGTAGAAGCTAGGAAAATAGCAACTGAGGAGAACCCTTCTGATATGCTAACTAAGATACTTCCTAGATCGAAATTCGAGTTTTGCAGGGATCAAATTCAGGTGAAAACCTGGGCAGCAAATCAAGCTTGAATGAAGACTGAACTTATGGAAGAACTGGATTAATTTCACAAGCTGAGGTGGAGAATTGTGGAGTGGCAGCTCGGAAATAAATCAAGGATCTCGGAACCGGAAATATCGAGTCAAGAACCGGTCGGAATTTAGTCGAACCGGGCTCAGGAAGTTTAGCTGTAACGGCCGGTCCAGGGCCGTTGGAACTGCTTCAACAGCTAGGGCACACCTGCGCAGAATCAGATTTTGATTTCAAGATTCGACGATTTCCGTTGCGTTTCCAGTTAAATTGATAAGGGGCTATTACTTAGTATATATAGGAGTATAGCCAGTTGTAATTTCACTTTGCAATTTTGAGTTTTAAGTGAGATTAGAAAATCTAGGGTTCTTGAGTGCATAAACCCTAATTTTTGGGGATTTGTCTTGTAACTTCGAATTCTCTCTCGTTTCTTAGTGAAATCTGTTCAATTCTTTCATGGTGGATGTAGGCCGATGTGGCGAGCCGAACCACCCTAAAATCTTGCGTGTTATTTCAATTTCTCGTTCGTAATTGAAGTTTCAAACTTGTAGTTTTAGGGTTTTCCAGAAAAATTGTGGTGTATTGAGTGTTGTCATTTGAAGGTGAGCTGAAAACTTCACAACAGTACTATGAAGATGAAGAGCATTAATGGCGAAGATTTGTCTCCTTCAACGGGCAGATTTCTGAGTCTATAAATAGAGAAGAATGAAGACTGAAACAACTACTGAAACAACAACTATCCTACGCAAATTCAAGCTCTCAGCCTTCAAGCTCAAAACACCAAGTTTCAATCACTCAATCTAAGCAGCAAGCAACCTTCGAAGAAAGCTTAACTCTCACAGTATGTTGCACACTTGTTGAAGAAAACCCAATATACTTTTCAATCTTAATTAGATTGTTTTACAGAGTGCTAAGGACTGTTTCCTGCTAAGCTTTCGCTCTTTGTAGAAAAGAGTAAGGATCTTATGTGGGTCATTTGGTCGAGTAGGTAAGTAACATGTATGGGAGGCTTGCTACTCATTATTATGATCGAGTTGTAATAACTAGGGTTGTGTAAACCAACTGTTCTAACAAAATTCCCCCTGTGGACAACGTATTGCAGTTCTAATACTTTTTAATCATTTATCTAAAACCAATTTTTACAAACAGAGAATAATATTATGTGTGCATTGACATTTAATATTTTTTACCATTTAAACTCTAAAGCGACAAAGTATTATAATTTTAATCTCTTTTCCGTTTATTTAAAATCAATTTTAGTAAATGGCAAAAAGTATTAAAAGTGTATTGCCTTTTTACTTGAAACGGAAATACACGTTTAATATTTTTACTACTCATAATATTTTTTTATAATTTAAAATCTTGAGTGACATTTGTGTGCCTCATGGGCATGGTGCCCCAAATTAATCATCATATGATGTTAAATATATACTCTATAGGTATCATACATATACTCTTCAGGTATCACATGTATACTCTTATATACATATGATACATGTAGAATATATTTATAATACCAATAAATATAACACATATAGAGTATATATACAACACCTGAATAGTATAGTATGTATATAACACATGAGGCATTTTATGAATGATCACTGTAGAGCGTTTTTATAAAGCTAATCTTCTACTTCTTCAATGTTTAAAGCGAAATAGCAAATCTGGAAATTTTGTGATTTCCTAGCTATTTTGAAGCATCCCACCTCATTTGCTTCTCTGACTACACATGAGACAGATAGATAGCATGACAGATGTGTAAAGACAAAAGTAAAAGCATTACATGGAGAGGTAACATGACAGATGTTGTAAGGACAAAAATAATAACCCAGAATGAAGAGAAGAAAGTGTTATGTTTTGGAGTGGAAGATTAAGTGCACCAACCTTAAGGTGCTAATCTAGTCTTCCTACTATTGATTTTGTTTCGTTTCGTTTCACTGAGATACAACACCAAATGCGAAACGTTAATTGCTTGCTGTTGATCACCATCGAATATGCACTTATAAAGGGATGATGAATGTTGAGAGAGAAACAAAATCACAATTGAGACCAATTTACACCATATACAGTCTCCTCCTCACCAATCTCCTTTCTCAACTGTCTCGAATCAGATTTGTAGGCTCACTCAAAACATATTTCGGCAACTCATACTTGGCACCTGCAGCCACAGTTTTCTAGGTTTAGGATGGAATTCTTTAAACCACATTGATTAGAAATGAAATGTTGACACACCTCTCTCATCATAGCAGACTGTTAGGTCGGGATTTTGAACGATAACACCAGCACTATCCACAATTGCTTGTGCAAGGCTCAATTATCCAAACACTACTAGAAAACAATCAAATTCCAACAGATATTCCAACGGAAATAATAACCGTTGGAATTTCCAACAGAATTTCCAACAGAATTTCCAACGGAATTCAATGCTGTTGGAAATTCCGTTGGAATTTTTATAATTTCCAATAGAATTTCCAACGGAATTCAACGTCGTTGGAAATTCCGTTGGAATAGTGTTGAATTTTTTTTTGTGATTGTATATTCCAACAGAAAAGTACCGTTGGAATGTTCCGTTGGAATCGTTTTTCCGTTGGAATTTTCGTCGGAATTTAAATTCCAACGCCCCTTTCTCCGACGGTCCATTTCCGTTGGAATTTCCGTTGGAATGAAGAATTCCAACAGAATTTTGCAAAATTCCAACGGTATTTCACAAAATTCCAACGGAATTGTTCCGTTGGAATTTGAGTGATTTCTAGTAGTGAAACACAATCGAGGACAAAATGCATGCATTTAAACTCTCTCTCTCTCTCTCTCTAGGTAATCTTTGTACATGTATAGACACATTGCTTGGAAATTTGTGTTTATCAAGCTAGCTCACTCACTTTTGCCATATCATACTCCAAGACATTTTATTTGTAAATTATATATTTGTTCTAATTAATTCCAATATATTAATCCAATATTTATACATGTATATATAGCCATTAATATATGTTTGTCTTCGGACTTCTATATATAGCTGTTGTTGGAACATGTACCTTAACTGTAATAGGATTTTATTTTAGAACATGAATCTTAAATTTCTTGATAAATTAAGAACATAGTTATCCAGTTTTTATTTTCTTTAATATATAACAAATTTAGATTTAGAACAAAAAAAGGAAATTTGAGTAGAGGTTACAGAAAATGCAATGAGACAATGGTGGATGGGAGGCAGTTCCATTGTCTACCTCTTCTTATATTATATAATTTGAGTATATATAAAAGACAAGTTTAAAATGGAATATTAATTAATAAAGGGTATTAACAAATGAAGAAACATGTTTTCCCTATATATGCTGTGGTACATCACTTAATGCACAAGTTACAAGTCATTAATAGGGGTAGCTGCCACCTTTGAACCAGACATAACTCTTTTTTTTCCAAACCAAATCCAATCCCAAAGTCCTTTTCTCTATATTTTTGGGGGGACATATCATCACGTCTATTCTACGTAACACTTCCATTTTCACTATATACGTGTGGGACTATTTTATTTCATTTTGTCAACTCATTGAATACAATTTAGGTCTTTTTATTTGGAATATATTAATCTACATGTCTATTAATATGAAAAACTCATACATTTCATTTCAGGGGTTAAAGGTTTTTAACTTATCAAGTTGGCTCAAATGTGGTGCTTCCAAAATTTAAGTAACCAAAAATCTTAAAATGATCAAATTTACATGAAATTGCAATTTTAGAAGTCATTATATGTTGATCTACTTCTAGTCTTCTACACAATGTACGTATGTGTAAGTCCATGAACCATTCTTTTACTTGGTAAAAAACAATTAATGAGACCATTCAAACTTCCAATTAACATGACTGTGAGTATACATTTTTTTAATGGTAATGAAAACTTGTGTTTCAATTTATTTGTCATCAATAATTAATGGACATTGTAAGTGGATTATACAACCCCGAATTTTGAAGGTTGACTATGTATATACGTTAAAACCTCTCTAAATTAATAAATTATTAATTTATCGATTATATAATATTTCTCCAAATTAATAAAATTCTTCGATTCCAACAATATTAATTTTTAGAGTTTCTAATGTATCATAGAATCACCCATGTATTAACACCATTAACATAAAATAATACTACCACCTAACTATATATTAACACCACTAATTTACATTTAAGAAGAAGAAAGAAGAAAGAAGAATTGGATACTTTACGTGTGAGGGCACACGTGCCTGCAAAATCACTGCAATCCTATCTCTGCCTTCCCTTTTCTATGCTACCTTTTTCTCCATTCAATGTTTTTTCCCTCATTTTATTTTCCATATAATGATATTGTGAGTTTGTGTTCCATTTGTGGGAAATAAACACATTATAACACATATTTTGATGTTTAAAGGAATGTGTAGTAGTGCATTATATTATTTCTCTTATATTCATGCAACTTTTGTGCAAGTGATCTATCACATATAATGTTCCAAATCCGTCATAAAGTAGAGTCATTTCATGGTATATTCCTTTTGACTAGTGCAAGTTTTTAGATGATTATAAAAACTTGTGTGGGACGATTTCACGGATAATTTCTGTGAGGTTGATTTTTTTTACCCAATAATCAAACTCATTTCCATGAATTTATATATGAATTGTGGAATATGAGTTGTGGGTTGACACGTCTCATAGAGAGTGATTCGTGAGATGGTCTCACGGGCATAGATGAAAATATCCCGATATATCCCCGATATTTCCATTTTTTGACGTGACCGAAACAAAAACGGGGTGTAACGATATATCTTCGATATTTTTATTTCTTTGTAAAAAAATAAATGAAATATCAATAATTATTAGTTATATATCGGTATCGATTTCGATATCGATGACTTTAGGTAAAAATTATAGGAAAATTCATAAATATAAAGGAAATATCTGTAAATATTGAGAAAATATCGGTAAATATCGAGAAAATATCGCTAAATATCAGGAAAATATCGGTAAATATCGAGAAAATATCGGTAAATATCGCTAAATATCGGAAAATATCGAGAAAATATCGGTAAATATCGCTAAATATCGGGAAATATCGGTAATAATCGGAAAAATATATGTACCGATATTTCCACCGAAATCGATATATCCATCGATATTTCCGTAAAATTAAGGTACCGATATATGTAACGAAACCAATATTTTCATCCTTGCTCACGGGAAACTTAGATGATTTGTGTGAAAAGTTGGATTTATTTTTAAATTGATAAATTATGACGTTTTGTGGCGTCAATTAAATCAAAAAATATAAAATGTATATATAGTTCAAATAATTAATTACAAAGTATATGGATGTTCGATACTTTCTAATTGCTTTGATAAATTGTTGTAGGCTGTTATTTTTCTAGCAATTGTTGATTAGTTTGTCAAAAAGTTGAAAATAATTTTTTTGTTATGCAAGTAAAGTCGATTTAAAAGCCAAGACCTGAAAATGAATCCAAATGTTAATGCAGCCAACAATCCACCGGTGAGAAGGAACAACGATCGTTATAGTTCGTGGCAAACACATACACTTGAATCGTAAGTTTCAATTAATAATAAGAACTTTCATGTTAAAATATTAAGATGAAATGAAGTTAAAAAAATTGAATGAAATGTTGGAATAACCATAGAGTGATCACATGTGTCATCTAATAGTTATTTCTTTAATATATATAAACAATATATCTTTTTTAACAATAAGTATGTTTTTTTCTTTTTACAATAAGTGCAACCGTCGCACCGTGCGACGGTTGAACATGAGTTTTGTGTATAATTAATTATTTCTCAAATACATATATAAAACTAAGAAAGAAAGAATGCAAGAATTTCCCAAAGTAGAAATATTCTTCTAAATCATATTAACTCATATATTCGATCTCACCAAGTTGTCTTTCTACACTAAATAGAAATTGAAGAAAATTATTTTGTGAGAGGTAAATGAAGAATATTGTAGTATACATACAATGCTTGGCAACAAGAATGTGAAACTCGAGAATGAAGGAATGAAAAAGATAAAGTAAATAAAAGGCAATGAAAAAGGGTTATTGATCCATTAGAAGAAGAAGATGCAGTGATATGGGAAATCATTTATAAATTGTACATGTTTTAAATTAAAATATTAAAAGATGTTATGAATATACAATTTAATTATGTTATTACATATTGTAGACATTAAAATTGCATGTAAATAATAAATTGCGGGTGGAGTGCTAGTGTTAATGATAAGAATTTAATTGATTGTAAACTTTAAATTCCTAATTAGTAAGATTTGGCTTACTACTTATGAGATACGTTCTTTTTTAATATTTTATTAAAGAGGTAGTCTTATGTGCACTTGGTACACATGTAGTATGGATCGGGTTCACGCTCTCTTTCTTTTCAACCCGGTCCACGCTCTCTTTATTTTCGCTTTAGGTTGAGAGACATTTAACACCTTAAGAGTATACGCGTAATATCTAATATCTGAAGAGTATATATCCAACATCATGCGGTGATCGAGTTGGGAGCATCGTGCTCGAAAACACACAAGTGCCACTATGAATATTATACTCGTATAAATAAATAATATTTAAACACAGATTTAAACCGAACCGGATCCAACCCATCCACAGTATAAATAAATAGTATTTAGACACAGATTTAAACCGAACCGGATCCAACCCATCCAGGTATAAATAAATAATATTTAAACACAGATTTAAACCGAACCGCATCCAACCCGAGCCGTGGACGCCATGGTACAACTACTCTTTGGACTAAAGTTTTTCAATTATATTTTAATCTCAAATTTATTTTTTATATTACAATTTGGCAGAGATGGTGGAGCATGGAATTTGACCAGTTTTTTGTCTTTCAATTAAAGTTTTCTTCTGTAAAGCCCATTTATGTCTGCTCCTTTCAATTAATTCCCAAAAATTAGATCAATACCCAAAAATTAGGGCAACAATAGACAGCGAACTGTTGCGTGGGCAATCATCTTGAAGGTATTCCTCTTTTTTCTCCTTAACTGAAACTCTTAAACTGTTTATTTCCGTTGCGATTTCCGGTGGATTCCGCCGGAAAACCTACTTTCTTTTGGAAGGGATGTATTGCCATTCTTCCTCCATAGATCATCTTCCTAGCTGCTTGCTGCGATCTTTAGTGTTTAGAGGGTTCAATTTGCGACCCATTATTGTGTTGTTGAAAAGGCGATTGAAAATGAGACCAAACGAATGTCTCTGCAGTTATAATGTTTTAGTTGGGGGTGTAGTTTATAGGAGCTGGAAAGATTTGGGGGTGGCGGTGGATATTACGCTGTGTCGTTTGCTGCACAGTAGGGTTGATATGAGACCTTTGTGTTGTTGAAAAGGCGATTGATAACGAGATCAAACGAATGTCCCTGCAGTTATAATGTTTAGTTGATGGTGTAGTTGATAGGAGCTGGAAAGATTTGGGGGGTGGGGGTGGATATCAAGCTGTGTCGTTTGCTGCACGTTAGGGTTGATATGATCTTACTACAGCTGCCGAACCACTTCCCTTTCTATCTTTAAGGCTTTGATTTATGCTAAGGATGTTTGTTTAACTGATCACTTGTGTAATTTAGGATGATTGATAGTTCACATTCAGATTCTTAATTAGTAATTACTTGTATGTTTTCCCGTGCCAATAAAATTATGCTTGGATTGCTAGATATTGCTGTTTTATTTCGATGAGTGGTCTTGATTTCCATTGCAGCTATTTCTGTGAGTATGTATTTCAAATGGAAATATTAGTTACTTACGTGTAGACACCATGAAGCTCTTTGTTTCTTATGCTCGTTAATTGCAATTATCTATTTCATGTCATGTATAAATTGTGTATTTTATTTTCTCACAGCACATAATTTGTATGTACAATATAACATCTTTAGTATGCACATGGTGTGCTCTCATGATGAATGAAATATTAGAATATTGAAATATAAATAAATTAGGCCGCATATAGATTAAGTGTTTCAAGGCTTTACTAATTTGTAAATGTGGGTCAAAACTATAATCCATTAATTGTTTGTTCAAATGGAGTTTACTGAACAATATCAATAGAGTGGTGTGAATCACTTGGGTGGAGCACAAAACAGATCTATAAATATTCTTGAATCAAATTAGCAAAATAAACGGCAGAATTGAGAGGAGAAAGTAGCTTCTTTCAGACTTCTCTTCCTCTCAATTCCTCCATTTATTTTGCTGGTTTGATTTATGAATGAATTTTTTATAGATCTGTTCCATGGATGGGGTGCGCTTCCTTTGTTATGATTTCTTATTATTTTAGTTTTACCATTTTGTTAGGACCATTTCAATTTGTTGATTGATTGTATCTCCGTTTGCTGTTGTAACAGATCAAAGGCATGATGTTGGGTGTTGTACGGCGTAAAGCCACTTCATTTGCTTCGGTAATGAATTTTATACACACATGTATTAATTGTCATGCGGTATACTAGTATGATTGAGCAAATATGTATATAGAAGCTCACTTGTTTTCCATATCAGGTTCATGGGAAATCATTATATAAGCTCAAGCCCAGCTCATCTATGCCCTGGATGTGCTCTGCTTTGCCGGAAGAGGTAGAGTTTTTTCATTTTCCTGCAAAAAAACAATTTTAGCAAGAACTGCATGCAAATATAAGATGCTTTGTGTTTTGTGATGATTATTATTTGGTAAAAAAGGGCTGTGACTGAGTTACTTCATACTTGCATAATTTGATTGTTTTTGGTTAATAAGATCTTTGATTGTAATGACCACCTGATTTCAATGAGTTTGATTCATTGGACTTGGGGGGGGGGGGGGGGGGACACTTTGATCGTTTCATCAAGTAATATTTATTGAAATTTTTGGTTATAAGTTGCATGTATCTTTTATTTTGTATGGTGTACAGATATATAACACTGGGGGACTTGGAAAAGTTCGCACTTTCTGTCACCTTCCTTTGGCTGGTATGGCTATATATTTTTTTTTCTTAATTTATATGCTTAAATCAGGCTACTGTATACATGGGTTCGCATTATTTATTTCTCTGTTATTTTGGTACAGGTCGCACAATGCCTGTTAAGCCAAAGAGGTTAGTGATCCATTATTGATGTATTCGTTCCACTTTTTTGGTAGTTATTGCATTGTTTCTATAGACTTTTCTCCAATGATGTATGTGAAAAAATGAAATGATGTTAATTTTCTGGATGAAAATAGATTTTTCATTATAAGGGCAATTGAAGAGGTGGGAGGTTGAAACTCTAGTTTAATGGAATATCAAGTTCAACAGAACACAAGCCTGTTAACCCTAGTCAGGATTCAGCTTAGGCCAGGGGCGTATCCTTGTGTTAAGGCTCGGAGGCTCTAGCTCCTCTCACCCCCCCCACCCCGAAAGAAAATCTATTATTCCTAATATTATGTTTATTATATCAATTAGAA
The DNA here is from genome assembly GCA_005771605.1 of Scutellaria baicalensis. Taxonomy (NCBI): domain Eukaryota; kingdom Viridiplantae; phylum Streptophyta; class Magnoliopsida; order Lamiales; family Lamiaceae; genus Scutellaria; species Scutellaria baicalensis. The sequence continues at coordinate 6,518,448 of CM016726.1, read as the reverse complement.
AATAATATTGCACTAATCCAATATATTTGATTTTGTAATTTTATCCCCCTCAACATAATCGTTCTAGCTTCTCCACTGGCTTAGGCATACCAGGATGTTTATATTACATATGGAATATGTAGTGGTAAGACCTCTGTGCAGGCATGTTTTGGAAGTGGGTCCCATGGTATTTGCAGAAAAAATGGATTTTGTGGCATTGGAATCTATGTGTTGATCTAGTTGCAGAGTGAAATTCACAAGTTAACAATATGTCCATACTTGATTATCATTTCACGAAGAGTAATGATGAAATCAAATATAATTCTCTGGTGTTCCCTGTCTTTTGGTAGAATTAATTTGGAGATTCATATTTTGACGTCCTTAAAAAACATAGGACCAATACAATTTAACCTCCTACTAAGAGATTTGTGTGCAATGTAGGCATTATCTGTTTTCAATTATCCCCTCAGGTGGATCTGATTTTTCATGTTTTTTTGCAGGGAAGTTCTGGTCAATATTCAAAAATATATGACTTTGCAGAGCAGGCATTTCAGTTCTGATAGTGGTATGATATTCACGAGTACCAGTTTCAAAGTTGTGTCAGTGGCTATAAACAAGCTTATCACATTTAAATATGCTGCCTTATTCTTATAATATGTGGATCAAACTAGATATCAGTCTTTTATGACGTTATCAATTGTAAATTTGAGTTTTGCATTTATTAGCTTAGGGATGTAAAAGTTTAGCAAAGATAAGAAATACGAATTAGATCCCTGAAGTTCTCTACCTAAAATAGAATTGAAATAGTTGTTATACTACTCTTTGTTGCTTTTAGTCTCAGCTTCAATGATTGAATGTGAGAAAGTATTGCCTTGGTAAGAAGGCAATTATGTTTGTTATGCATTTATCATTCATGTGTGAAATAGTATTGCCTGACATGCAAGGCTAGGTGCAATTATGTTTGCTATTCATTTGTCTTTGATTTTTTTGTTATTTGTATTAAGGAACCCATATCAGCTGTTGGTGACATGGAATTGTGAAAAATATGATTGTCATAACCATGTTCGGAATTCTTGGAGATATGTTAAATGCATTGAGTTGTTTATGTTATTTTATGGTCATGCATGTAACTTGTTTCCTCTTATTGATCCATGAGCAGGTGATACTTTTGAAGCTGTTGTCCCGTTTATGGGTGAATCTATAACTGATGGGACGTTAGCCACTTTCTTGAAAAGTACGCATTTGTGTTATGAGATCACATATGCCAAATTAATCATGATGTGAAAGTTAATCCATTGCTTTTATTTAACTGCTTTCTGTTCTGAACAGAACCTGGGGATAGAGTAGAAGTTGATGAAGCAATTGCTCAGATTGAAACTGACAAGGTACTCACTTTACATAAAGATAATAAAGGATAGCTAAAATCCTTTTTCTCTAATTATAAATATTATGTTTTGTTTAGAATTGTTAAGGAAAGTGTAATCCCTACCAGATGGTGCTGACTAATTATCTGTTATCGATTCCTGTAATTGATGAATGTAGATAGCAATGTGATCTTGTTGTGCAGCCTGCTTATATTCTGGCATCTAATAAAGTTACTTTTGATAGTGGGTCTTTCTCGTAGGTACTTACTTTTAACTAATAAGTTGCCTCTGGATTGTTTGTTGTTCCAGGTCACTATTGATGTCAATAGTCCTGAAGCTGGAGTAATCCAGGAGGTAATTGTCTCAAATTTGAGTAGCACTCAAGTTATAACATTACTGCTTTAGTTACTCTGAAATTGATATTCATAAATTTATGTGCATGTTCATAGTTTGTAGCTAAGGAAGGAGACACCGTGGAACCTGGTACCAAGGTTGCTATAATATCAAAATCTGGTGAAGGAGCGACTCATGTTGCACCTTCTGATGAGAAAGCATCTGAAAAACCTTCTTCGCCACCACCACCTCATACTGAAGAGAAGCAGGAGATGCCAAAGCCCAAAGTTGAGACAACACCTGTTGTAGAAAAGCCCAAAGGAAGTCCTTCCTCTTCTCCTAAACACTCAGCTACTGAGCCCCAGCTTCCCCCTAAAGAAAGGGAAAGACGAGTAAGTCCGTGGTCTGCACATGTTGTTCTGATGTCATTGATCAAATCAACTGACTTATTGTATGTTTGTAATGCCAGGTGCCTATGACAAGGCTCAGGAAACGAGTTGCCACACGATTGAAGGATTCTCAAAACACATTTGCATTGCTAACCACATTTAATGAAGTTGATATGTAAGTTTATTCCTCCATTTTATGGATTTGATTCACTTAAAGAAGATAATGCGGATCTGTGCTAGAAGTTCAAGGTTTTACCTGGCCTTGCGTATATGATATTCTAGAGCTACTAACTATATGAGTAATATACATGCTAAAACACCAAAAGGGAAATTCCTCAAAAGAAATGCTTGCTGATGAATTTCCATTACCACTTGGTTATGCCGGAGTCTCAGTTATTCTTTTGTTTTTATTTCTTTATTATGATATCTTTATGCCAACCAAAAGGGAAGCTTTGATGATCATAATTTGAGTTCTGAGTTTCTTTTTTTGGTAGAAATAACTTTTTTTATCTTGTTCGTCTTAGCAAGAATCAGAATGTCCATGTACAATTTTTGTTTAACCCAGCATTTGGTTGATATTGTCCAGGCATATGGAGTGTTTGTCGAATTGTACCGGCAAGATTACCTGTTTCTGAAATCTGAAGTGTTCGTCCTATATATTTTATTTGCATCTAATGACTAATCAGACAGTGGCACATCTAATTTGTTTATGACAGGACTAACTTGATGAAACTTCGTTCTGACTACAAAGATGCATTCGCTGAAAAACATGGAGTGAAGCTGGGGCTTATGTCTGGATTTGTTAAAGTATGCCTGTGTTGGTTAAAATCTCTATTTATTTATTTTTAAAGCACAATTCATGTGAACTGAACTTTCTCTCTGGGTTTCAGGCGGCTATCAGTGCTTTGCAAAAGCAGCCGATAGTGAATGCTGTTATTGATGGAGATGATATCATTTACAGGGACTATGTAGATATTAGCATTGCCGTTGGTACCCCCAAGGCAAGATTTGCTCTATTTACCTTTTGATATCAAGATATTGCTTAGAACTAAAACAATCTGAATCTTAAGTATATATATGTTGATACATCATCAAGGAGATCTTTTATTTCATGAAGCTTTTCCCATTGGTTTCCGCATAAGTCGTCGGCATGACATGGCTTCCCTGTATGTCATGATTTTCAAAAACCCATATGAAGTAAGAAGGGGCTTTCAATTTCTTATTCTTATCAACCTATATATTTTTCATCAGGGTCTTGTCGTTCCAGTTCTCCGCAATGCTGAAAGAATGAATTTTGCGGAGGTCGAAAAGGAGATCAACAATCTTGCTAAGAAGGCCACAGAGGGCACTATATCAATCGATGAGATGGCAGGGGGCACATTTACCATATCCAACGGTGGTGTCTATGGAAGCCTTCTGAGTACTCCCATCATCAATCCTCCTCAGGTTCGTGCTTCCAACGTCTTTTAATTCGTTGTTTCCTCTCAGTGTAATTAGAACTTTGTGGCTCTACACTTCGCCATGCAAACTTCTGATCAAAACTTTTGGTGATTAATCGAAAACTGTAGTCTGCCATCCTGGGGATGCACTCAATCGTGAGCCGTCCTATGGTGGTCGGAGGTAGCATAGTTCCAAGACCAATGATGTACATTGCACTGACATACGACCATAGGCTGATCGATGGGAGAGAGGCTGTCTTCTTTCTAAGAAGAATCAAAGATGTCGTCGAAGATCCTCGTAGATTGTTGCTGGATGTTTGAGATTTGTTGCAGGCTTGCAGCAGCTGAAGTGCTTGCATTCCATATATTTCTAAGTTACTGAGTTGAATACTCATGAGGTTAGTTGCACCAATAAATGCACAATATTTAAAGTTTTGCAGTGTTTTGTTTATTACTTCTGAAATGAGATATATTTATTAAAGAAGCACAGCACAAACAAACATTCCATGTATTTTGTTTGACAACACTCAAACTGTTGGAGTTGAAACCAATATTTGTATTACATGGATGAGTTCATATTTTGATTGACATTATTTTTTATTAAAGTAAAATTGATTTGTTTGATATTGTTCAAAATGGTAAAACTCTTGTTTCATCTCACTAAAATATGAATGAATCTAACTCAACATTTTATCTGGAAATTAGCTTTGTAGACTAGATTTACACTAATACTTTGTTTTCTGAAAAAATAAAACAACATTAGTAGGTCTTGTGTGAGATCGTTTTACAGATCTTTTTTCGTGAGACGGGTCAACCCATAACTTACACTTAGCAATTCATATGAAAATGTGTGTATATTAGTTCAATTCATGGGTAATAAGGATTTGTCTCACGGAATCTATCCGTGAGACTGTCTCCCGTGAGTTTTTATGCAACAACATTATCAAACAAAACAATAAGTTACAATGTTATATTTTAATAGGCATCCTACCCCTCCATCGCACATTAATATGTATCAACCGCTAACATGTCAAATATTCAACATAAGGATTAATTTTATTTTCTACATAATGAGTGGATGAGATCATTAAACGTTAACGGTGAACATATTAAAAGTTGTCCACAGTCGGCATTTTAACATTTTTCTGTATTTTATATCTTAAGTTATATTGTGATGGTATTGTATATTGAATTGTCTTTGTATCTAATTTTTTATGTTGTGTAATAGTTATGAACTTTCTACAAAAACTTTTTATTTTTTGTTAACTTCACATTAAATAAATGTATTCTTAGTTATATGCTACGTCATTTTTAATATATATGATATAGAATGTTTGTTGCTAATGATGAAAATATCTAATAATCATTACAAATTATGTAAAGTTAATAAAGCAATTATAACTGTTGTGTCAACTGTTGTCGTTTCAATTTCAGGCAATAGTTTCAATTTTGTAAAACAGTCGTTATTGACCACAATGACAATAGTTACAAATCATTGCGCATAAAATACACGCAAATACTATAGTTGGTTGACTGTTATGCCAAACGTTGTTATTATCTATGACAATAGTTATTAACTATTGTGGTTGAGAGAGTATAGCGATACCATCATCCACAACAATAAAATTTTGTTTATGATATCAGTTAATAATGTTATCTTTATATATTTTTGTAGTGGTTGCAACTTTTACAAACTTAGGTGTATTGAAATTGAATGTTATAAAAAACAAACCATAATTAAATTATTAATTTTCCAATCTTCATACATCAAACTGAATTAATTAAAAAGCCATAACAAAGAGGGTTTGTGAGTGAAATTATAAGTTTTTGATGGTTGTTTCATGTGTTTGGTAAAAATTTAAAAATTAGATTTTATTTAAAATGCTAGAAACGTATAATTGTATTTTTCTTAAATTTAAAAAAATCCAATCTTATTTTTATAAATGAAATCTTAACTTAGGAGCTTCTTTAAACTAAATAATACAATTATAATTATCAATTTTACCATAAATTTCATCATTTTATTTATTCAAACACTTTATCAATTTATTAATAATATAAACTAATAAATTGCATAAGTTTTTGAAACATTATGAGATATAAAAGTTTATAAATTTAACCAAAGTACCTCTAAATTGTATAAAATAATAGTTATTGTAGATTATATATGTACAATTTTAATCAAAACACACTTATTTAATAAGAATTACGAATATAATCATATATATATATATATATATATATATATATACTGGATTATTTTAATATATAATATTAGAAAACATATTATATATATTTTTAATATATAATATTGTAATTATGAATTATGAATAGCAAAAAAATAAGAACTGGAAAGAGAAGCTCATGTAGAGTATTTTTCAGCTCCGGCTCCACCGCCGTGCTCAGCCGCCAGATTTGGGAATTAGGTCAAAGGTGATTACAATCTTCACCGGAATCTTGTTGGATTCTTCTGAACGGTGACTCAACTCGCCTTTTCCATTCTGCAACTCATTGCTTCGGTTTTTTATTTACAAAAAGGGCTTTTTGCTTCGAATAATCTCAGTTGCTTCACAGATTAGCGACTAAATCAAGAATGTCTCGAGTACCAAGGTTGGTTGAATTATGCATGGCCGCCCTTGCCGATGAACTTCTCCAAGGTAAATATTAGTTGCTTCTAGATATGAGAATTGAATTTGCCGTTTTATTGGGGTTTTCTTTTTCTTAAATGTTTTTTTTTTTTTTTTTGATGTTGCTGTGCAGGGGATGGTAATGACGACATGTGTTTGATTATGTATGAACTTCCATCTGAATTGTTCAAAGGCTTGTTGAAGCACTTGCCTCCATTGGCATTGCAGAAGTTACAAGAGAATATGTGAGTTCAAAGTTCTTTCTGATGGATTTGATCCAGAATTTTGATTAATTTGTGGATAAAATAAGCATATAAGGATCAGTACCATCTTAGTCTAACTCTTGAAAATTACAAGAATTCATTAACAATAATAGGATGAATATGATATTGCTTGCTAGTGTGGTGTGTGGCAATGAGTTTTATGTTGCTTTATTTACATAAACTGATGATCTTTTTTTACCTTCTATATAATGTGCTGTTTTCTGAACAAACTATACAATGGCATGTAGAAAATTAAGGGTTTTCTTATTTTCTAAAGCGCTTCAGATTGTCACGTGCAATTGATGCACCTATACTGATACAGTTATTTATGCTGTCTTGATTTAAATGAATCATGTTCAGTGCTTTCTCTGATTTCCTCAGTTGGAAATGGTGCAAATGTCTACATTTAAGCCCTAAAGACCTCTTGTTGATCTGTTAATGGCATGAAAGCTATGATATCAATATAGAAGCCAACTTATGTTATTCAATGTTGTATTAGAATGTAGAATTTGAATAACTTCCCCTCTTTCTTGATTCAGGCCTATTAACTTCATGGATAACTTTGAATGTGGTTATGATGACAATAAAGATTGTCGAAAACGCAGAAGGTTGGCAAGAAAGGTGCATTTGATATTATAAAAGTGTATCCAACATTTATGGTGAAAAATAACTTGCAGAAAATCACCATGAGGCTGTGATTTTTGCAGATGCAGCGTTCTAGATACAGCATGGCATGCACTGTGCAAAGCTCGTTGGCCTGGAATTGGTCAGCAGAAGCAGGCTGTGGATTGTTTTGGTAAACATGAAGAGAAATACAAGTCAATTCATGATTGGCATCAAATGTACTGGGAGGCACATTTGCAAGAGTATAATCCTGAACCTTTTTAACTGTAGGATTTTCTTTAGTTGTGATCAGGTATTTAATTATGAATATCTGAGTTCTGAGCACGTTCTTATTTCAGTTGTGTGGATGCTGTGGCAGAAACAGCTTTGTTGCCATCTTATGATGGTTCGATTGGGGAAATACAAATTCCGGGTTAGACAGTCTTTTTGTTCTGTATGATTCTTCTATGTTTCCTTGCTGCTTAAGGTTAGGCAAAAACTTAAATGCAACATAAAAGAATTAGACTATTTGTGATGGTTTGATTAATTTTTCCCAGTGCTTAATTATTCTTCTAACTACCATATTTTCTCATGCATCATCTCTTGTGCTTATCAAACATAACAAGAAGAAAGAATGGAAGCATCAATATTATGTTATAACTTGATACAAGCTTTACTACTTGTGCCTTCTTTTTAAATGTGTGTTCTGCCAGAATATTTAATCACATCTTATCTCAATGTGTTCCAATCGCTGTTAAACTTGTAAGATGAGCAGTACCTTCTTTAGAGTATTATTCATAGAGAACAAAGCCTGAAGCAGTTCACATGTGTTTTGTTTTATAAGATGGTATACTGGGACACATTGGTTGCAAGGATCATTTGAATAAGTTGGCGAGTGACTACCTTAAATTCTCTTATCACTGCCAGCAGTTTGGAGATTATGTCAGGTAGCATAGGATGAATTCACAAACCATGTGATTATTTTTCTTGTCTTTTATTTTCAAGCAACAAACTACTTTTCTCAATTTGGGCTGATTAAGTTCCCTTTTAAAAAAAAAAAACTAATTATGAAAGACTTCCCTGGAAGTGTTTTCTTTCTTGTTCTTTCTGGTGTTCTATTAACACATCCTACATTTTTTAATATTGAGGATACTTGCTGAGTGTCATTTATTCTGTTGCAGACATCTGAGACTTCCAAATGTGTTATGTGCTGCAGAAACTTGTGTAAGTTGCAAATTCCTTCAGTTATTGGTTAAATGAGCTTGCATGGGCCCATAACTCCCTTTTATGACTTTTGGTTCTTCTAAACCAGACTTCGATACATGATGTATCCTTTTTAAGTTTTATTCATACGGTTTCAAGAGAACTGTCTTTAAAGAATGGATCCTGTTTTCTTTTCTGAATTGACCTTTTGTGCAGTCCTCTTTGAGAAAAAATTCCAACTTTGTGGTGCATCATATTTATCAACTATGAGCAATTCCTTTGTGACATATAATCTTGTTTAGATGTTCCATATCATGCATATTCTCTTCAGATTTAGAATAAGATGAAACTGTAATTAAGTCTGGAAGAATCTTTGCAATTTATTCCTTTTATTATTCAGTGTTTCTGTTACAGGACTTGTTACAGAACAGCAAGTTGGTGAGCCTGGAACTTCAGTGGATTAAATCCAATGACCATGTGAGTTTTTTTTTTTTTTTTGGTCTCTTATTATCTTGCTACCGATTTTCACTACATGAAGGAAATTATATAATGTATGAGGGTTAAGCAAACAAAGATACTATGCATCTATGCACTATCATCATCCAACCAGGTCAGCAGGCAAGGGACATATAAAAGTTGCTTTTCTCATGCTTGCTCTCGAGATATTATAACCAAATGAATCATGCTTTTCCATTAGCTACAGTATCTGGTAGTTAATTTCTGAAACGATTATTTATGTCTGCTACTTCAGATGATAAGATCCAAAAACAGAACAGCGATAAAAACAGGTATATTTCATTATATTTAGATGTCCAGACCCAGGAATATTGAATGGAATCAAGAGATACCCTCAGCAAAGATGATATTATAAAACCCAATTGCACTCTAATCTATTCCATGATTTTCTTTTTCTCATGTGGACTAGAAAAAACAGGAAAACCATGCTCTACTTTAGCTCTCAGCTTGAACAAGTCATAAATTTACTGGTGCTAGAGGCGTCATGATTACGAGTGCCAATATGATTGTCAATTGGCATTGTGATGTATAAAATGTTCACAATCTTTTATCTTTCCTTGGTAATAAAGATTATACAATTTTAATAGCTGCTATTCTTTTTAAACAAATGTAGTTGGCATATCCATATGATATCACATAATTGAGGTGACCATTGGGAATATACTATAGATAATAAAGTGGTGAGTTTCTTATATTTTGGGTGGTCATTCTGATATGCCTAACACAATTTCTCAGGTTGAGGGATTATGCAAACTTCTGAACGAGAATACTGAGACTCTGAAATCGATTGAATTTATCCATTGCAAGCTTTCTTCAGCTTTTGTTGATGCAATTTGTGATTCATTGCACATGAATGATCTTCAATCACATGGAGTCGAGCATTTCTCAATCAAGAGGTCAAGCTTTCTTCAAACTGATTCATCTCCCATACCGGTTGGGCTGACATCTTTCTTAACAACTGGGAGGTACACACATATAAAAAATTTACAATTCAAAAATCAAGACAAATCCACCCGTCTGACTAGTAGTCATCAGTATGATGGTGCCTTCTGATGGTAACGTGTGGACCAGGTCCAACTTTTCAGTGCTTTGTCTACTTTTTGACATGTTGATCTTTCTGTTCTTTCTAACCTGAAAAGACCTCAGATACTTCTAGAAAATCTATGTTTTTTTATTTATATTGTTAAAATCTGCAGAGATAACTTTATGGACCACATGCTTTCTTTTTTTATGTCCTTTAGTGTGTGCTATGGCATTGATGCATTTGCCTGGTTTTAAGCTACGGCTAGAAAGCTTGTTTGTATGAACTGTTTTCATAGTCCATTATTGGTTTAAGGCGGTGTGGTTATTTTTAAATGCAAACTGATTGCTGATATTATATATTATACACACACACACACACACACACACATGAAAGTTACTTCTTTGGTATTCTTTTTTTTTTTTTTTTCCCTCTTGTGAGACAAAGCCATTTAATAAGGGCTTCTCAATGGAACATGGGTTGAACGATTTTATATTCTTGGTTGCATGGAGGGTCTTTCATTTTGGTATGTTAACAGTTTCCTCTACTTGTATCAGCATCTTTTTATTTTTTTGATTTTTAATAAATCATGGTCCAGAAAATCTTAGCATGAGATATCATCATTCCATTTGATCTTAGGTCATTTACTTCTATCAGGTCCTTGCATGCAGTAACCTTATGTGATGACCATCTGGGGCGGAATTTCGGTAGGGGAATTTTTAATTCCCTCCTTGATGCTTCATCTAGTATATCCATGCTGGACCTCTCAGAAAATAATGTTAGTTGGCACCCTTGATTATGTTTAATCTTGCTTTATAGTCTCTATATTGGTGGTGTCATTACATTAGCTTATTATTTTATTTTTTTTGCAGCTTTCAGGATTCCTTTCTCAGTTTCGATGGAGATCATCTAGTTGCGCACTTGAAACTGGCAAGTCATTGCAATCTATTAAAGTGCTCAACTTAAGGTACTTAAATAAGTATATCCGAAGTCTTCTGTTCATTTCTTTTTCTTTTTTTGATATGTGAGGGCCAGCCTGTGCTTGTAACATTAAACACAAATCTAGAGCAAGAAACTGTGTTGCAAAGCAAAAATAGAGGTAATATATGGCTGATTTGAAGCCTGGAAGGGTAAATGATCCCTTTCTGTGTACCAGGGAATACATTTTTATCCAGAGTCCTAGGACATTCCTTGTGTGAATTTCATTATTATGAATTTTTTTCTCAGCATGGCCTTTCTGACAGATTAACCAACTGTGATTATTTATTTTTTTGCAATTACAAGAGGGGAGGATAAAATGAGAGAAACCTTGTCATATGTCTGTGTCTTTCTCCTAAGTTTGCCTCATTTTTCTTGTCTTCGATTTTCCCTCTAAAAGTGAGGTACTTCAGATAATGAATGTCTGTAAGTGTTGAGCATGCTTTAATTTATTGGCTGTTCACATGACATTTCTGTATGAAAAATGTTTAAAGCTTTATTCAAGCATGGATGTTGGATAGAATGAGACAATTCAAAAGCTAATCTTGATGCAATAGAAATTTGATTTACATTTGGTGAATTAAAAATGTATGGTCTTAATTCCAGGTCTTGTAACTTATTACAAGAGGATGCAGGCTCTCTCAAACAGGCTCTGGTTCACATGCCTAATTTGCAGAATCTTGATTTGAGTGACAACTCAATCGAAGATGGAATTCGGTCGGTTAGCTTTCTCTTTTCTTCCTCTATCTTATCGTTATTTCACTGGAGATTTCTAGATTCAGCACTATATGTATATAAGCTTACTGATAATCACCCCCCCCCCCCCCCCCCACATCCTTTCAGGAGCCTGATTACCTATTTTACTGAGATATCTGCCAGAGACTTACCCTTCACTGATCTGAAGCTTGAGAATTGTGAGCTTACTTGCAACCAAGTGATCGAACTTTTAGGAGTTCTTTCAACCATGATTAAACCACTTAATGTGCTTTCAATTAAAGGCAATAGGCTTGGCAGGTATAGTGGCAGAGAGATGTTGTCGAATAACTTCTGATATTTCCTTGTGGGTGAATTGACATAATTTTTTGCTTTCTTCAGTAAAATAGGTACACAATTGGGAAAATTTTTGTGCACTGGTATTTCTGCGCTTGATGTTGAAGACATTGGACTTGGTTCATCTGGTTTTCTCAAAGCAGTCGAGGAAATGTCACAGGACTTGAAGATTGCTTACATTAATATAAGGTCAACCTTATGTGAACTTCTTTTCAACTTTTTGCTTTCCATACATCACCTTATTGACATTTTGAAGATCTTATAACAGCAACAACCAAGGTGGGATTGAAGCTGCAAAGTTCATTTCAAGCCTCGTTAAACATGCTCACAAAATTGTTGCAATAGATGCAAAATATAACTTAATGCCTATGGAGTCGTTACCAGTAATATCTCCGGCTTGAAAGCCTCGAAAGGTGGCTGTTAAGAGTGTAAATTTGTTATAATATACTTAAATTTAGAAGTCTTTATCCATCGTTTGTTTTATAAGAAGTTCGATTTTCTACAGGAAAACTGGAGCATCTGAACTTGGCTGGAAATAGTTTCTGCAATCAACTAGTTGATGCCGAATCAGTTTTGGCTGAATTTCGAATACAAGGACAATTTTCTATTAATGTTTCGTTATCTCCTGCATCGAATGCACCCATATGATAATGATCCTTAGCACTCGAGGAAAAATTAGCAAAATGGTTTGTTTAGGTTATCAGTGGTTTTTTATGAGTGTGAGAATGCCATAACACTGAATTTGTTCAATTTATTATGATTGCAGCTCTATACTTGTTAGTTTTTGTTCTTGATCTTCTACTTGCAAAGCACTATGTATTTCGAAGTATTCATTAATATGACACTTAATTCGAAAGCCATATTTCGACCTTAACATTCCCGGATTCTGCTAATAACCAACGAACGGCTAGCGCTATTCTTTATAATGCTTATTTCTCTCGAAAACTAGTACCCGTGAGTAATTTAGACTAACGACAGATACATCTCTAAACTAAGACTTTGCTCAAGTTCGACCTTCCATACTCATAATTGTAAGGACTCCAATAAAATCTTAACAAATTGAAGTTAGAACCCAAATAGAAAATTGTACAAACGTAACCCACATAATAATGCAAAAATCAAGGTCGATTACTTCATTAATGCCTATTTTGTTTTGGTTATGTCCAAAACAAGGGGTTGGTAGGAGTGGCTTAGTCGTGAAGTTTTGTCACATTTCATGTTTCAATTTGAATATATAATGTGCAAATCATATGCCATCGACAACCTAATCCTTGTCAACTACCCTATTTTTACTAACATGCTAACAAGTGCTATTATTTCTTGGTGAAAACTATCATCACCAAAGGTTGAGTGGATCTTGTCACCTTTGTCTCCTCCTAAGTTGGTCTAGAAAATCTTAAGTTCAGCTCGATTTACTGTTTATTTTGCCAATATTATATGTGTAGGTCTTGTGTAAGACCATCTCACAGATCTTTTTCGTGAAACGAGTCACCTATGACTCACACTTATCAATTCATATGAAAATTTGTGGATATGGGTTCAATTTATGGGTAATAAGGATCCGTCTCACGGAAACTATTCGTGAGACCGTCTTACGTGAGTTTTTGTGATATTATATATGTTATGTACAGACAGATGCAATCCATCAAATGTAATATGAGTTCTACTTTGTACTTCATTTTATTATGTACAAATTTGTGATGAACGTTCTAGTATAAGTCATACTTTTAGAGAACGAGATCAGGTTGATGAGATAAATAACAAGTTAAAAATTAGTTAGTGATCATTCTAATGAAATGCACTAAGTAACATGATAAGAAGATCGATATTTATAAAATAAAATAAAATAAATTGTAACTTGCATCTTTGGTGAATGACATACCAATGAGTTAAAAGGCATTCGAGAATGGAGTAAAATGTTCTGTTACACTTGGTGTTACATCTTCTATTCCAAATCAATCATCATGCGTCACGCATGTTATTCAATGACATCGCTAATTAATACGTGATCTGTATTTAATACTATGTAACATGAGATGTAATATTAAATGTAATAGGAGATTCAGACTCATCGATGACTGCTTGAAAGAATAATTGTAGTGTGCATAGGTTCTTCAACAGTCCTACTCAACTTATTTAC
>CM016726.1:6437648-6504443 GCA_005771605.1 Scutellaria baicalensis | reverse complement strand
ACCAAGTTATAAAAAGAAAAAGTGATCATTTGATATAGATTAAGATTCTTAAATTCTTTGTGTATATGTGAGTGTGGGGTTTGTGCAATGCACGAACAATGCATGCTGTGTGTGCATGGTTAATGAATGCATAGTGCATATGTAGTGTATGCAATTTACTTGAGGATTGAACTCTAATTATCCCATAAGAACCTTATTTTATGTAAAATGAGTGTCACCATAAATATTAGATGCATATATTGAAATAAGTCAAGATTTTATACATGACTATGAATCAATATTTATGTTAATTACCTGAGGAGGAAGATCACCACTATAGTGTGGATGCACATTTACATTGTATTGTGATAGATGTGTTTGGTAGAAGGGTTTAGGGTATGTAGGGTTTGTTATATACCCTAAATCTGTGTTTGGTAGAAGGGTTACCGGCCCGGGCTTATAATTGGAAGAAAGGGGATTAAGCTTGATTTTAAACTCACCATCCTTGGTGGGTTTGATTTTAACCCAAACTAGTACTCGCACTCGCGCGATGCGCGTTTTGTGATATAATGTTGGTAAATATTAATTATTTCATAATATAGTGCAAGTGATTTTAGCATATAAAAACAATAATATTTACTAACTAAGAATATAAATTTGCTTAAGATAATTCAATTCACAACAATATATTGATATTACACACATCCAATTCACTAATCTATGATTAATACTAAAAACAAAAGTATCAATATCATGATCTTCAAATCAAAATTGGAAATTCTACTACTGTAAAGTTCGTAAGTTTTTTAAAAACTTCTTTATAAACAACAATTATAGTCGAAACATTTTTTATCATATATGTTACAAACTAATATCTTCAGTCACTTAAATTAAATATACTAAAAAAACTAAAAAAATTATGAATTAAAAATCAAATTCAACTATTAAATTAAATACACGTGTGTGTGAATACGTATGTATATAGAAACATTACACAATAAAATTAGAAATTTTGCGTAGGAACATGATGCAAACACTGTCAATTATGTATTTTCAACTTTTTATTTCAAAATAAATTGAATTATAATTTTTTTATTAATATCACTTAACATCGAAGATAGCACACAATTATTCCTTATAAGTATCACGTAAATTAATTGATATAGCAAGATATTGATCATTACAATTTAAGCTCAACACAAAATCAAAATGTAGTAGTAGTCTACGATCATGATGATGACAATATAATTAGAAAATAAGCATATAATTTAAATAATCAGATGAGCCATATAAATTTAAAATGTGCACTCTCATATAAAAATATACGAAATCATAAGTGTAAAGTAAATACTAAAATTTTATTGATTATGAGATATTTATAATTAAAAAATATTAAGATGACATATTAATTCAGATTAAATACATATTATATATACATATATGTATATACACACATCTTTAATATTATTATATTTAATATGGTATAAATTATCCCATGCAAATTAATATTATTATTTAAATTATTGTTTGGATATCTATTGTTGATTTTTAATAAATTCTTCAATAAAAATTAATTTAATTAAGATCAATAAAATGTGAATAAATTAATACAATATTTATATTATTAGATTAAATGGTTAAATAGTAAAAATGCAAAATGCAATGTTGATGGGACACTTACAAAATTAATTTAAAAAATACTTAGAATGACATATAATTTCACACTAAATACATTATATATATACATACATGTATATATACACATCTTTAATAGTGTTACACTTATTTATAAATTATATTTATATTAAATATGATACAATTATCCCCAAACAAATTAATATTATTATTGAAATTATTGTTTGAACATTATCTATTGTTGGTATATAAGAAATTATTCAATAAAAATAACTTAATTAGTATTAATAAAATAAGAATAAACTAATACAATATATATATATATATATATATTATAAATTGAATGAATTAAATAATAAAAATGCAAAATAAAAATATTGTTGATACAACACTTTTTTGTTGAGAAAATAATATTTTTGTAATATCTCAAATTTTTCCTCTATTATTATAGTATAGAAATATATAGATAAATTTATCTATTTATTTTTTTCTTTTGAGGTTCTATACAATAAATATAAATTAAATGTATTAAATATTAATATTTATGTATTTGTTTATTAATAAATTTAAAATAAAGTTATTAATGATTTCTTAAAATGGAAATATTTAATAAATGAGACATTTATTGTAGCTATTTTTGGCAGAATATTCTGCTTTTATATATATATAGATAGCCAGTTCAATATTCAACCCACTTGTATTAGCAAATATATCAAACAATTATACCAAAATGTTTTTCATTGTTATTAATTTCTAAAAAATCTAAGACTTTTTATTTTAATATTTTTATTTCTAATCTATAGTTTAATTTAGTCATTTATCTTGTATTTGTAATCTTGTTAAATATAATTTGCACAAAAATGTAAATATAAAATTTATATTTTTCATAAACTAAAACAAAATTTAAAATAAAGAATAATTAATTTAAAGATTATAATTTATATCAAATAGGGAAAAAAAAGATAAAATATACTTCAAAATCTACCTACCTATAGGTATAGCCCTAACCTAGTACTGAGAAACATTTATCGTAATCGATAATTGATATTTAAAAAAATATGTTACTTCATAAGATATGTTGTGCATGTTACATATTTATATAGATATAAGTATCATGATTAATGTATTATTATATTTTTGATACATACTTATTAACAAATGTGTTAGTAAATAATTCATTTGCATTCACAATTATAGATTTCTAATTTAAAAGTTTTGGTCTAACCAATGCAAACAATTTAATTATTTCAAGTTAAAGATAAGATATAAATCTCATCAACTAAAAGATCTTGATATGTATTTAAATAACATAGCTAGTTAAATATTCAACCACTTGTATTAGCAAATATATCAAACAATTATACCAAAATGTTTTTCATTGTTATTAATTTCTAAAAAAATCTAAGACTTTTTATTTTAAAAATTATTTTTAAATTTCTAATCTATAGTTTTAATTTAGTCATTTATCTTTGTATTTGTATTTGTAATCTTGTTAAATATAATTTGCACCAAAATGTAATATAAAATTTATATTTTTCATAACTAAAACAAAATTTAAAATAAAGAATAATTAATTTAAAGATTATAATTTATATCAAATAGGGAAAAAAAAAATATATACTTCAAAATCTATCTACCTATAGGTATAGCCAACCTAGTGGACCCACAACCCTTAAAAGTATAAATCTTGTTATTTTTGATTTATTTAATTTTTTGTAACTACTTTCTTTCCATTTATAGTAAGTTAATTTGGGAGGGAAATTAGTTATTGTTATTTTATTGAATGTCTTCTTTATATATATATATATATATATATATATATATATATATATATCGATAGTGTATTTTTATTGAATTTCCCTTTATGCCCTCTACATCATCACGTATGATATGTATTTTTAAGAATATGAGGGCAACTATGTAATTTCACATATTTAACCAACATTAACCAATACACCAAACACGAATTTATAAACCCACCAACTTTAACAAACCTATAAACATTCATACCAAACACATATTACAACTAAACTCATCCCAAAAACCTCCACACCAAACATCCAATTATACTGCATTAACAGTAAAAAGCCCAAAATTATTATAATTCAATCCAAATCCAACCTTCGAACCAAATGGGCCTATGTAGTACATTCACTATCAGTGATTATGTCATAATCTTCAACTCCCAAATTGTTGTTTGCTTGGTTAGCATTGATGATCAAGCTGCCATTTTCATCCATGTGAAGTTGGTCATTAATACTTAACCAAAAAAATAAAAAATAAAAAAGAAGAAGAGGATGTGGTACAGTAACTTAGAAATAATGAAAACATTTTTTTTTTTGTTCTTTTTGCTTCAGGTTGAGATCTTTATGTTGCATTGGTGTGATTCTTGTGTTGCATTACTATGACCTCTATGTACAAATATCAAGACCTTATGTTATATAACCTGGAACAAAAAAAAGAAGATTTTTTTTTAAAAAAATCATCCCATTTTTTGGATAAATATAGATTTATTGATATTAGTTGCACCTTTATATATTATATAAATGTGCAACTAATATCACATAAATGTGCAATTAATATTACATAAATGTGCACCTAATTTACAGAGAGGTGCAACTAATATTACATAAAGATATAAATGTACAAATTTTGCTAATTTTTTATATTTTATTTTGTAAGTTAAAATACATAAAAGTCATCACATTTGTCCATAAGAGTCACACTTACATAATATAAAGGTCACACAAATACAACGTAAAGGTCTCAAAACTGAAGCGAAGAAAAATTACAAAAAAGAAAAAAGCATGCGGATCCGGGTCGACCTCAACGCAACAAGATTGCATGTGCAGTGCACATCAAACCAACTCATTTCAAGAGATGTATAAAATAAATATAGTTAATATATATGTGTGTGTGTGTGTCACATACGATGACACAAACAAATTACTACCTCCTTCTAAAATTAATATTGATGTAGCAAAAAAGAAAATTTTAAATATCCCAAAATAAGTATTAATACATAAATTTTAAAAAAATTTGTCCATATTCTAGGAAAAAAAAAAAAAAACTCTCTGATTTACTTCTCTCATATTAGATGGGATAATATAAAAATAATTGGATTAAATAAGGTTATATCAACCTTTCCCCCAATTCTTAATCTGTGTGTAAAATTCAAAATGAAATTTTCTTTTGAGATAGAGAGAGTATAAATCAAGATACAATATCAGATAGAAATAGATAATCAAATTCGGGGAGATCTAGACTTTTAATGTTATGTTACCAGCTTGGATCTTGAGAATTATTGCAGAAGCTTTCGGTAGATTTGTGAGTTTCATTCGGAAAATCCACCTACATACACATTTTTAGCATTCACTTAGATATTTTGTATTTTAAAATTATTGTAACATTTAAATTTCCAAAATCATAACTACTTAATAAAGATGTATTTATTAGTGTCTCAACACTCATTGAGAGATGCTGCAATACAATCTCAAAATATTCAATTAAGAATAATATAAAAATAATGAAAACTTTAATTGTAGCAAAAAGCAGTACCTCTAACGGGATATATGTTGGTGGTACTCGAACATTTAATGTCATAGAGGGATTTGGAGACTCTTGCATTGGAAAGTTGGATGTATTCCATTGGATTGAAATTTGTGGATTGATTTCCTTGATTTGACATATCTTGAAATATGTTCTCATGAATCCTAGCACAACAACGAAAATCTCCAAATTAGTAAGATTCTTTCTAGATGAACCATAATCTTTGCTAAATATTAACATATCATATTAAAATGGAAATTGTAAGTTTATTGTGAATAATTAAATATAGAATAAAAAGAGATACCATAATGTAACTTACATGTGTGGACTTGTTCGACTATATATGTTCCCTTGGGGCTTTCTCATCAAATGGATATACTGCATTTGAAAGTTGAGCAGTTCCAGTAAGTGTAGATGAATATGTAGCTTGAGGTAATTGATTTCTCCTTCTGAAGAAGATTTTCCTAATAAAAAATGTAAATAGCACATAAATATTAACTGATCATAAAATAACTAGATCGATTTTGATAACATGGTAAAAAGATAAATACTAACGATTAATATATTTGGTTAAAAGACATTCCAGACTTACCCTTCTAGCAAGAAATTTTTGTAGAGAAATTTTCAAGTTGTTCTCGCAACTAGATAGTCGATCCAAAGAATCATTTGGATTAATTTCATAGTTTCTACAAATTGTAAGCAGAATTAATTTTTTAGGCAAATTCAAAATTGATGATTTATAAGCTCTTAAACTTGTAACTCTAAAATATATATAACTATTACTCGAGTGTATGTTCTGCAATTTGCAACTCCATTTCACGTTTTCGAATATGAAGTTGAAGATTCTGAAGTGAAAGAAAGTCAAAACAAACAATAGTAAGAGAAAACATTCATTTAGAATATGATGTGCAATTGGAAAATAATTATATAAAAAAGATGGTGAAAAGATTTTTGTACCTCAATTCTGATAATCGTATTTTCTTGAAGAAGTCAAAAAATTAGAGGAATTTGAGGTGATCACAAGCAAATTGTTGTGAGTTAGATACAAACATATTGAAATATTAAGTGATATAAACTATAAAATCACACCAACAAAGCAAATATGACGGGAAGGTGTGTTTTCAAACAAAGTTTCAGTGATTAATTTTGTGTCAATCATGTTACAATGTTACCTTCAAATTAATTTTGAAGGAAAAAAAACACACAAATGCGCACGCAAATACATGCACGCACATACATACACACACATATAAAAACATATGTGCAAATATTGCATGGTGCACAGATCCGCATTCCTGCATTTTCGATTTTCTTTCTTCATGTGTCGAGACATTTATGTTGTATTGATGTGACCTTCATATAAAAAATATCATATTCTTTAAGTAAGGTAACTTGGTGGGAAAAAAGGAAGAATTTTAACGTATTTTTGGATCAACATGCATTTATGTGATTTTACTCATACCTTTTATATGATGTTAATTGCACTTATATATATAACATTAATATATTATATGTTGATATAAATGTATAGTAGGTTTATTACATAAATGTATGAATAATATCTTATAAAAGTATATATGTACATTAATATATTAATACATTTATGTGATTTTACTCATACCCTTTATATGATGTTAATTGCACTTATATATATAACATTAATATATGATATGTTGATATAAATGTATAGTAGGTTTATTACATAAATGTATGAATAATATTTTATAAAAGTATATATGTACAAATTGTGTTGAAATTCTTCATTTTTTTCTTAGTTACATTACATAAAGACTAACATATTGTACATAAATGTCATACTAATATAATATAAAAGTCACATTGTTACACCATAAAGGTCAACACCTGAAGCAAAAAAATAAATTTATAAGAGTATTACATAAAAGTCAGCCTATTTGTACATAAATGTCATACATTTATAACATAAATGTCAACACCTGAAAGGAAAAAAAACATTAAAAACATGTGGATTCGGATCGACTCATACCAACCCGAATTATACAATGCACATCTTGCCCCTATATTTTCTTGTATATATTTTTTATCTGTACACTTTTATTTTAAATTTTCCTCGCAAATTCCCATGTTATTTGATTTGTATAATTTCAATTATACTCCTAGTACCAAGAGAGAGAAAATAGAGAGATAATTGTGCGTGTGTGTTGTGGGGGGTGGTTTGAGGTTGGTGTGGGGGAGGGGAGAGAGATTAACTGGTTGTCAAGGAACTACATATTTTCATAGTCCTCATTGATATGAGACACCTGCTCCAACCTCTGAAGTTTTCTCTTCATACAGCAATATCAACCAAAAGTAAATTGATTACTACTTTATTTAATACTTTGTATATATACAAAACATATATATATTATATGAATAATTTTTTAACTCATTTAACTTTTGGTTTTGCCACTTTTACTCGTTATCTTTTCGGGCTAGCGAATTTACCCTTTATCTTCTGAAAATTCATAAAATTTAACCCAAATTCATCCCGAATAACCAAATTGAGCTAATTTCGAATGTGATTAGGATGTGCATCTTGGTTTTTCGTGTTATTTTTGCCTAATAACTTATCCGACAATTTAGCCCGATAACTGTCTACTTTGGCAATTTTGTCCATTAACTTTTCGAGTTATCTGTCCTTATAGGGTGTCATGTGCAATCACATGTGAATTAAGCCCGATTTGACGCTTCGGGCTAAATTTGGGTCAAATTTCTGATTTTTCAAAAGATTCGGGGTAAAATCGCCACCTCAAAAAGCTAATACGTAAAATTGTCGGAAAAAAAAATGAATGGGTAAAAAAAGTAAAAAATCTATATAGAATCAATAATATTGATGAACATACCTCAATATTTTTTATATCACTGTTCTACCATCCACAACAAGACTCAGAGGTTAATAGTAGGTAGATATCATGAATTAATATATATATATCGTCCCAGCAAGTCTTCAACCCTGCAGAAACAAGTCTCATTGGATTAATAAAATTAGAAATTAAATCTCATAAAATCAAATTCCTTAAACATATATCAAAATTCAACTCTTCATTTATTTAGAGAAATGAAAAAAGAACCTTTTTTGGTTGCAAATCATGGTAACTCGATTGGCCGACGAAAATATCACTACTATAACATCAACATCGCAACAAATAGACATTTCTCTCCCCATTTCTATAAGAGTGGTACAACGTTTTGAGTATGTTACTTGACATTTTGTTGAGTTTTCAATCTTCTACAGCTGCATATTTTTGCCAGCGCCCATTTTTCTTTTGAAAAAGGTTAAATGAAATGATACAATTAGGGTTAAGTACCCTTAATTTATAGAGAAAGAAAAAAAAACTTGGCGATTTTAATATATATATATATATATATATATATTTAATTATTTATTTATTTATTCAAAAACAAGTGGATGTGAGTTTTATGTATAAAATTATAAACAAGTCTCACTGCCTGCACTGCACACCTGATTTGCACGCCTAGTACTCGTACATTTATTACCATCTTATTTAGGAATTTTTTGGATTACATGCATTTATTATCATTCTTAATCAAGAATTTTTTGGATTGCTAGTTAAACATTCAAAATAAAATTATAAAAACAACAACCTCAATTAGCCATGTTTGGCAATGATGAGATGTGAGTAAAATTTTCTAAACGACTATATATTTTGCTTATGATTAAATTTTCATGGCCATAGGACTTTGAGATATTTATGTTGACATCGGAATTTGTATGGAACAAATCCCTCGATCCAACACCCAATTAAATTGGTTCGAAGTAAATCGAGACAAAGAAGAATAACTCAAACAATAAAAAAGACACTGGGTCCGGAGCCTACCCGGGCAAGATTACTAGTAATTTATTATTCAAATAAATAGTTATATATTGTAAATATATAGCTATGACTTAATAATTAACAATCTTGTTATAATAGCTATTATTTAATTAAGAATTATATATCTTACAATTACAATAATTTTAGGGTTATTGTAACATCTAGTATCTATTAGTTTATAATTAATTGTAGTGAGTTAATTATATTTATGTATTATATTGTCTATCGTTTTAAGTCATGCGGTATTTATATACTATATTATCTATATCATGTTTGCTTTAAACATGTCATTTTATTATGATTTTGAGTGGAATATGTGTATAATAACATATTATAATAATCCATAAAATTTCATGTTAAATTTCCATCATTTTTTTCAAATTTTTTGCTATATCGATATATCCATCGATATATCCGTAAAATCAAGGTTGCGATACCACTTGCGATAACAATATTTTCATCCTTAATTGGTTGTACATATATCATAAATCAACATCTAGGATTTGTCTGATACTATATATGTTCATACTGCATAATGCAATATTTAAATTAAAGTTTATACCAAAAGAGTAAAATTGGGTATAATTGGAATGAGAAAATGGTATTGCATAAATATTGGACAAGTTAAAAGTTCCCTTCATTGTCGATTTTTTTTTTTTTTCCAATTTTAGTCCTTTCTTGGTCAGAATAACTGAAATTGCCGATGTGACATGGCAAATTATACGGCTGCCATGTAAGAATTTTCGACAAACACATTATCAATTTTGGTTTAAAAAAGGACTAAAATTAGAAGAAAAAAAATTAACAGTTAAGAGACCAAAATTGAAAAATGCAAAGTTAGTGCATTAATATTGGACAAGGCCTAAATCATTGCTAAAATTGATATATATATATATATATATATATAAGCAGGATATTCTGCCAAAAATAACTGAAATAAATTATCTACCTATTAAATAATTACTATTTTAAGAAACCTATTAATTTCTTTCATATTGTATTTATTGTAAGAAACTCAATATAAATAAATACAAATAAACCTATTTATTATATTTTAAGAAACTCAATACAAATAAAAATAAATAAACCTATTTATTGTATTTTAAGAAATTCAATACATATAAATAAATATTTAATTTAAGAAATCAGTTATGATACTCAATTTAGTATTTATTGTATAGAAATTTCAAATAAAAAAATAAATAGATAAATAAGATGAAATAAGGGATTATATATTTATTATCTCTCATCTTATTTTTAAGTACTAATTTTAAAGGGTAAATTACAAAAAACAACTCCACCTATCAAATTTTTTCAAATTGCAACCTAATTTTTTTTTTTTCAGATTGTCACCCAGTCTTTCTGTGATTTTGTTGATTGCAAATTTTCTGGCGAGATGGAGATTAATTTGTTCACTTTGCAACCTAAACTTTGTGTTTTTTTTTTTTTTTTTATCTAATTGCAACCAGAACTTTGTGTTTTTTTTTTTATCTAATTGCAACCTGAACTTTGAGTTTTTATCAGATTGCAACGAAGAATGAAAATTTCGATTCCGGTGAAAATATAGGTAACTTAAATTCACGGAAATATCGTGAAAATGTCGATATCGATGGAAATATGGGTACATATATTTATTGTTATTTTTCCTATATTTACCAATATATTCCGATATTTTCTTGATATTTATTGATATTCCATCGATTTTTTACCGATGTTACATTTATTTCACCAATTTTGACCAATATTGCCTTGATATTTATTTTATGAATATCAATCACACTTATATAACATAAATGTCACACTCATATATATAACATAAAGGTGTGAAGCGAAAAAAAAATCATGATTTGCGATTGGACAAAATATTAAAGTTTGGGTTGCAAAGTGAAAAAAAAATAATTCATTTGCCAGAAAAATGACCGGAAATTTTGCAATCAGCAAAATCACAGAAAGATGGGGTGGCAATCTTAAAAAAAAAAAAAAACAGATTAGGTTGCAATTTTAAAAAAGTCGATAGTTGGGGTTGTTTTTTTTTTTTTTTTTTTTGTAATTTACCCTATTTTAAATCAATTTTAAATATATAATTTATAAAATCAATCATTATTTAATGATCTTAAATTTAATATTCATATAAAATTTATCAAACTGAAATATGGAAATGTGTGTGTGTGGGCTAATATATTGACTTCATCATTCTTAGTTCCTAATATATTGACTTATCAATCTTATAATTATTATTCATAATTTTTGTATTCAAAATGTGTAGATTAAGTCCAATTTTGAATTGTTTCATTTAAATAGATAGCAAGAGAGATTTTCATGTATTTGATCAGTTGATATAATTTTTTATTTGATTTAAAATAAATTGAGGCGTTGAACCAAAAAAAATTATTAAAATACGTGTGTATTTATAGTTATAAATGCCAATAAAATATAAATTAATTTATTTATCTCAATACTTAAATCATAACGTTTCTAATACATATAACTTATTTTTTGATATTAAATTTATTTTTTAAAATTTCACTACCCATGTAATGTTCTGACACAATTTTTTTTATTTGTTTGTTTAATCCATAGATTAATATATTACTTTATATATTTCAAATTTTTAATATTTTCGAATATAATTATTTATAATGACATAAATTTAAAATTAAAATACCTAACTTATACTAATACAAATTAAAAAAATATCAATATATTTTTGTTAAAATAATAATCATTATATTTTATATGTTATTATATTTTTTAATAATTATATATTTAAGACACTGTGCAACGCACATGTACACTACTAGTTTTTCTATTAAATAACAATATTAAGTTCACACCCTAATTTTAAATTTTGTCGACTTTAAATTCTGATATCATTTGTCAACCACTTCACATTTGGAGGAGGTGTTGAGAGAATGAGTTTAAAGTTTCAGAGAAAATTATGTTAACAATGGAATAGTACATGTCAGCTATTGGAAGATGGTGAGATAACATCTATCAAAGAATGTTAACAACTATCTTCTTTTTTGACAAAAACTTTTACGCAACTTATCTATGGATTTGAGATCAAGCATCCATGTGAATCAGGCCCATGCATATGCTCATAAACGCGCTCTACCCATCAAAATTCGCTCCAGGTGCTCTATCTTCTTCTTATGTTAATTAGTTATACCTTACAGTTATGTTAGTTATACCTTAGAGTTATATTAGTTGTACCTTAAAGTATAAGAAATATCATATAAAGATATGATTAATATAGTATAAAGGTAAGACTAACATAACATAAAAGATTATTGGGTTTTTTTAAAAGTTAAAGTATTGAACTAAGGGATGAATTTGGAAATGAAGACATAACTAATATAACATAAAGGTACGTATGACTAACATAATGTATATGTAACATAAAAGTTAGGACCAAAACACAAAATTCATGTGCAAAAGAAAAGGGATATGAATTGGGTCGACCCAAATCCAACTTGAATGAATGGATTTGAGATCCATGCACCAGTTGCATAAAAGACATCTTATTTCTGACATCTATTATTTTCTCTGATCTCCCTTCTCTTACATCTTGATTTTTTTTTCTAATTTAATCCATCTCTTCTCGCATCTCAATTATCTCTCTTAATCTATCGCAATTGGCTATATAATTCCAAAATTCTAAGTTGATGACCACATGTTTGAAAAAGACAAAAAAAAGAGAGATTTGTAAAATTTTAGATCTGATGGATCAAAAGAGATATGTCAATGAAACCTTAGATTTGGATGGTAAGTAGCTTCAAAATCTTAGATTTGATTCATTGAATAATTCAGATCCCGTTTCAATTTATTTTCTCCTAGGAAAATCATAGATCTCGATGGTCCACATGCAGATCTAAGAACTAGAAATTAAATATCGGCCATTGAAATCTAACTTTTTGAAGGCAATACCAAGACTCTAGTAACTCAAATGATATCCCATTTTATGATGTAGATTGTGATGATTCGGTTTCAAATTCGAGACACACAAGTTTTCTTGTATTTTTTATCTCATCCCTGTCCTTCCTCCCAAGTTTATGTAAGAAAAATAAAATTCTTAAAGGCAATAATCAATTTTGAAATCTTAGTTAATACACGGACCACCAAAATCCAACTTCTCTATTTTCAGGACATTTATCACCTCTAATTTCTATAGAAAAAAGTAATATTTAGTTACTTTTAATTATTTTGTTTTCTGTAATGGATAGAAACAACATTAATTAAAATATAATAATCATAATATTAAGAGAATACAATGCATTGAAAGAGTAAGTAGATTCACACTTCACAGTGTAGACGCATTAGAAATGAAGCTTTTTCGAGCAGCCAACAATATGTTCTCAAGCTCCTTCACGAATACTTCCATGGCTGTGAATGGCAAGCAGAGAGGAGTCACTATCCCCTTCTCATTCTTCTCATCCTTAAAGGGTAAATAGAAACTTACTACGCCGGGAGCTAGACTTATACCGCCTTCAGCGGCGCCGCCGTATGCCGCCGTGCCCCACCCATAGTCTACTTCACTGAAACCCATATTTGTCATATCAGACACCAAATAATTCCCCACCACCGTAAAAATGGGCCGCCCTCTTGTTACCATCAAATCCGCCGTGGATCTTACGTACTCCTCTGTTGCCTCGGATTTCGCCTTCCTCACCAGCCCCAGCGCATACTCTAATGGATTCTCAGATAACTTTCCGGCCGTGGTGACCGCGGCTGGGTGGACAAAAACATTGCCGTAATACCCCTCCGGAACTAGAGGCGGGTTGAATCGCTTACCGAAGTTAACGACGCAAGAGATTCGCACCTTCTCGTTAGGGTTTGGGGAGAGAGCGATTGTCCGGCAACGCCATACGCAAGCTGTCACGAGTTCGAAGCTGGAGCAGCGGCGGAGATGTGGTGGTAAGATGTTGCGGAGGGCGGAGATGTCGGCGGCGTGAAAGAGGAAAGAGCGGTCCTCCAGTGGGAGGTGGGTTCCACTAGTGTCGTGTACGGCGTCGTACTCGGGGTGCGTGCATGTCACGCGCGGTGGGTTCCGGGCGTTGAGGAGGTGTCTTTGCCACACCGGTGTGACGGAAGGTGCTTCAGCGCCGTGGGCAAATTCGCTGATGGCGGACATGAATTGCAGAACTCCGGTGGCGTCACTAATTGTGTGATTGAAACGAATAGCGAACACAAAACCACCGCATTTTAAGCGCGTGACCTGCACATATATCACTCGTATTTCTGTATTTATGTATAAATAATTATTATATTAAGAAATTAAAATTTTCATATTAAATGTAGGATAAATCAGTCAAAATTGATGAATTTCGGGCTAATTTCGTGCTAATTTGGGTTATTTGGGTTTGATACTTGACTTCTCGTGCCAGTTAGTCCAAAATTCATCGATTCGAACTGCTATGTCCTAAATTCACCCATTTTTAAAAGTTAAGGTCACAATTTTAAAACTCGAAAAGATAATATTTCTAAATAATGATAGAGCTAAAGTTACCATCTTAAATTTGTCACAAAAACTTTTATGCATCAGGTGCATGGATCCTAGATCCATGCACCCGACCCGACCCGCGCGTGTATGCGCTTCCACGCGCGTCTGACGCGCCCTCACGCGCTCCCACGCGCCTAGGCGGATGCGCACCTTTAGGTTACGTTAAGGATACCTTTCAGTTATGTTAAGGATACCTTTAAGTTATGGTAAGGATACCTTTCAGGGATACATTTCAGTTATGTTAAGGATACCTTTAAGTTATGGTAAGGATACCTTTCAGTTATGTTAAGAATACCTTTGAAATCCTGATTCCAGGTTACATGTCATGTTATGTTAAGAATACTTTTTAGTTATGTTAAGCATACCTTTAGGTTATGTTAAGGATACCTTTAGTTATGTTAAGAATACCTTTTGGTTATATTAAGCATACCTTTAGGTTATGTTAAGAATATCTTTAAGTGATGTTAAGGATACCTTTGAAATCGTGATTCCAGGTTACATACCATGTTATGTTAAGAATACATTTTAGTTATGTTAAGCATACCTTTAGGTTATGTTAAGGATACCTTTAATTATTTTAAGAATACCTTTTGATTATATTAAACATACTTTTAGGTATATTAAGGATACCTTTAGGTTATGTTAAGAATACTTTTATGTTATGTTAGAGATACCTTTGTGTACAAAATGTGTAACACAACTACCTTATGGATAAGGTATCTCTAACATAACATAAAAGTATCCTTAACATAACATAAATGTATGCCTGACCTAAATTAAATGTATGAAATTTGGGCACAAAGGTATCCTTAACATAACCTAAAGGTATCTCTGTAACACCCCCTTCTAGTGGGGTTATTACCTCTACTAAAACATGCATAACCTTTACGATATAATTTTTTTTCCTTTTAACTGTAAAATTCTTTTCTTTAAATAGCGGAAACATATATATTTTTTTTAACATTTGGGAAAATAAAATTAGCATCTAATCATAATGTCAAATTAAGCATCAACTCATGAAATATCTTAAACCAATTCCGAGGTTCCGCCGTCACCATCAATCACCCTTCAGTGCTGCTACCCCATCACATAATCTTTGACTTGATCTGCAGTATGAGGTAAATACTATAAGCCAAACGCTTAGTAAGCACATAATCTAATCTCACAAAACATTTTTTTTTCTTGCAACTCTTAAAGAAAACTAGAAACATTAACTAATCAAATCAATATACCTATATTCTTGAAAATAATACACTATTATACTTGAAAATAATATACTGTGGGCCCAGACATGGTACCAAATGCGCGCAACTCCGCAGAACTCGTGGTCGCGAGCCAACGAATCCAAACGGAGCAACTAATAACTGTAGGGCGGTCTGGGAGCCCTTAATTTCTTCCTGTGGGCGGTCTGGGAGCCCTGGTACCAGTCTCTAAAATATATAAAATAAAACTATATACATATACATACTTTCTCATAATATACTTTCTTAATTCATGCATAACGTGATTCACTAAAATCTTGTATATGATCAAACACTTAAGCACATCACTTAGCAATCATTAAAGCATACTCACATAACACAACATATACGTAAAACGACATAAATAATAAACAAATAATTTTGAACTACTCATACTGCAGGTGAGAGATGTACTTACCTGATGCTCCCAAAGCTTACAATATCTCAAAACTTTCGAACTTGTTTTAAGCATTCTCAATCAAATCTAGAACATGATTAATCGCTGACGTTAGAATAAATCGAATACCCATTGAATATATAGCCTTTTAAATCCTTTCTATTACAACATAAAATTCTTCAATAATGCTGCTGCATTGCTAAATTGATGTCTGAAAGTTTAATCAAACATACGAATTACAATGCACCTTCGTTGTACATATTCGTTCCTATTGCATTGGTATATTTTAAAAACTATTTTGCCAAATTGTACCATATATATACGGATAATCAGATTGCTAAACGACTATACGATAGTAAATAATAGCGATTGTTATTGAACAATGTAACATTACATTATAACAATGATTTATGTGTCATTAGCTTGCTACTGTCATTAGCACTTCAAACTTCAATAAACTAATAACTCTAAGACTTACAAAACCTAAGAATTAGTGTGGCTGACTCCAAAATTCTTTATTTAATTACACACTTATTCCCTAATAATCTTTTCTAACTCAATCTTGTTTATTTATCTTCAAATCCGGAAGATATATATGCAAATTTGAATGTATCCATCATAAGTATATCAATTCAATAGGACACTATAACTCATCTGATATAATAATTTGATAAATTCAACATGAAAACAAATAAATCCCTAAACTAATCTTAGTCATAAATTAATCAGTCTGACTAACATTCAGGCTCTTGTCGTAAAAATTACTATGAATTAATTGGTAGAATACAAAAACCCATTAAGCCATAAACTCATTTGGAATGCTCTAATACTAGATAAACATTTAATCAATTATAAAAGTATTTATATTACTTTCATCCAACTGTCATGCCTACTAATATCAATAATATTCTATTACTAGTTTGAATCTAAACCATCATCCAAAACCAAATAAGCAATTATATTTCTTAAGATTACGCCATATTACGAATGGGAGTACTGATATAATTAAGAGTTTCAGATTAAATAAATTTATTAACATCGCTCTGTCCCTACTTAATTTTACTATTTAAACACAAAATTCTAATCTTAAAATGTACTAAAAAGCATGTGTTACTAATCATTTCATTACCCTCATCCCAGTAAATGGGACATCGAATATTTTCTAATCCATATATTCCACTAGTTTCTTTCTTTTTCTGTAATCATAATAGTAGTATAATTATTGAACTAATTCACACCTCATTAAGTAATTCAGGAAACAACTAATGAAGATACAAAACAGTTGAAACCTTACCAATAGGTGATCGTGTGTGTCTAGCAACTCGGCTGCAAAGTTGTTTCTTCTGGCCTTAATCACGTTTCCTCTTTTCTATTTCGTTTTTCTCCCCTTATTCACTCTTTTTTTTTTTACGACTCGTTTAAAAAAAAACCCTTTAAAACAATTTATATCTAGGGTTTTAGATTTCCCATCCTCATAGTTGATCCTAAGTAGTGGATCCCTTAAACTTCTCAACCGCAAGATTTTTTTATTTATCTCATGTGGATTTGATTTATATCATATTTTAAAGTTCTATATATCTATATATAGTCTATCATGGTATACAATCTACTAATTAAGAGTCCTAATTATTTAAAATATCTCACTTGAACTATCAAATATATAATTTCACTATAAACATCTCGCTAGAAAATCATGATAACTAAAATTGCAGTCTATGTTTCGATAATAGAGATTGAGTAGAAATCGGGGTGTTACAATCCCCTTCACCTTATAAAAGTTTCGTCCTCGAAACTTAGAAGAAATATATATATATATATATATATAGATGTATTCAAGTGTAATAGTATCACAATTCTCCATTACATATATTAGAAATTAAAAGGAAATATGTTAATAAAGGATTGAATTGATGGTTAAACATTCATAACAAATAGCTCACAAACTTGGACGTCTATTTAGTTATAATAGTTATAATGACAGATTTTCTCATGAAACTGGTTCTCAAATAATTACTCTTTTGTCTAGCATCCAGCTCGTCATAATAAGATTACAAATTTAATACTTTTCTTTAATAGACCGTCTAATGTAATTAGTTATACAACTAGTAGCTTCGCTCTCATGAAGATTCATCAACTACGTACTCAAGTAAAAGAACTACAAATAAAGACGACTATTTCTCTTTAAGGTTGTTTACTTCAAACTAAGCCACAAAATATTCTTTCGATTATGAAGTCGTATATTTCCAACTTATTTCATATACCTCTAAAATTTTAAATCTTCACATGATATTCATAAAACACATCATACTTTCTTAGGAACCATTAAATTAAATTAGTTACTATACATTAAAATTTTCTCTTGTTGTGCTGAAGATTCAAAGATCATCTTATTCCTATGGGAGATTTGAACGCCATCTTACCCCTGTGGGAGATCCGCAGGCCATCTTATCCCAACAGGAGACTCTCAAATCATCTTATCCCAAACGGTGATTTACAAATCATCTTATCCTGACTTCCACTCATTTCTCATTGACATGATTCTTTTTTTTTTGTCAACTTATAATACATCAAACTTATAAATTAATCATATAACATGCATCAAATATATTATATACATCTTCATGAAACATTTAATAAAACAAACAACATTTAACCACGTTATATTGTTTCTTGTTGTAACTAAAAAAAATTCATCAGTTATAGGTCTCTTTGATATTTTCGTTTGCAAGTCTTGAACATACCACCAAAACTACAAATTGTTTTAAACCATACATGAAGCCAAGGAATATAGTAAATTATGAATTTGCACATATTAATGATGATCATGCCTACACGAACTTTTCTTTTAATGAACCTCACTTTGAGAAAAGGTTCTAAGATCACTTCTAAATTAAATCAGGTTCAATTTAATTATCATAAATCATCTATGAATGTAAGTTCCAACTAATCTTATTAAATCAAGTTAACGACCAATCAAATAACAATTAATCTGTCTAAATCTTCTTCCACTTTCTCATTTGATCCTCTCTGCTGATTTCAATAACAGACTATCAAATGTCTGTAATTATTATGACTAAATGCTTTAAGCTCTTCTTATTTATTTAAAAAAAAACTAGAAATTCTTCTTTCTATAACACTTCAATTTCATGAGCAAAATATATCATTTCTCATTCATAAACTCTACTAACTTTAATATATTGATGTTAAGTCATCATAGTAAATCAACTTCAACTTCTTCTTCTTTTTTATCTTATTTTATTCTATATATCACTATTTTTGACAAAATCAAGGTCACGAGCTATTCACTTACCCCTTTTAATCTTCAGCTAAAATTCTCATAAGTGTTGTATCATTTGATACATATAGAACAAAATCTATTATGTAATAGCTACTTGTGTCAGCTTCTGTTAGAAATTTAAATAGCTTATCATTTGTGAGGTTAAATCAAATATTATTTAAAATCTCCTAAACTAACTCAAAATTATATTTTATCATATTAGTCTTCTACCTTATTAAGGTTTTGTACGATAAATGATATGTTTTCCTAGTCAAATACCGTAATTCTACTTCGATGAATATCGATTTCTTAACATAGGATCGAACTTTTTTAATTTTAACGTATATATATTCTATGTGTGAAACATGCTTTTCTACCATTTAGTATGTTATTTTTCCTTCTCTTTATTCTTAATGTCCTTGCATAGCTTATTTTGCATTTTCCCTTGTACCTCTTTTGATTATCCTATCTATATAAGGTAGTGATTATGACTATTGTTATCAAATATCTCATACTATCTAATGTGTACTTTATTTCATGCATAGTTTACTATCTAAAATATTTAACTCGTCAGTTAAATAACTCAATTAGCCTAATGAAATGATTCATCTTGGTTGCATAGCAATCTGACTCTATTTCTTAGTATTTCACATTTAGCAAAACTAAACATATATACATAATCATCTTCTCGTATTTTCTAACAACATTTAGTTATTCTCGTAGATATTCAATATTACACAAGGATGAAAAAAAATATCATCTTAAAATGGTCAACAATACTCTTAATACCTTTAATATTTATTTACCATCAATGTGATCTTCTCTTTAACAACTAAACTTTATTAATTCAAAGCATTCAAGGATGATATTAATGTAAATTATATATTAATCTATTAGACTCAACTAGATTGTAGAATAGGACATGCTAGTATACCATTATGTACAAAATGGATTATTAAAGTATTCTGAGGTAAACATTATCAGATAAGTTTAATTATTTCACACTCACATACGTATAATTAAGTAGTACTTTAGCTAATGCTCTTAAACTTATAGATCATTATTTAACAACTCATTAAAGATTTTTGTCATCACTTCACTCCATACAAAATGACTTAACTGTATATATTATACCTAGATATATAAATTATTGTGAATCCCATATAATGATCAACTATATGTGCTAAAATTTATAGTTTTCTTTTAAGATATATGGATACTACATTTTTCACGTTTTCTTCTCACTTGTCAAAACTAAATCTTTTCTTTTCTTTTAACTTTCTTGTACTCACTATGAAGCCAAGCAACTAGAAATCTTGAACCTTATCAGTTAAACTCATTTAATATGAATCAAAATAATACAAGACAAATCTCATTATTGTTTCTTGCATTTAATCTATTCTCATACTTTGACCCTTATTTTGGATAAGAAAATTGTATATTATAAAGGATTCATTCCAATCAATTCATAGTAAAAACATATTTATTTCGGATCGTCTAAGAATTATAAATAAGGTTGCACGATTTCATTCATTCATTTTTCCCCCCTCTTATGTCAACTTGTATTTTGAGTCAAAACATTCCCGCAAGGCTAATTACTTGATTAACTATTAAACATCTTTAGTTATGATATCCAACTAAATAACATAGGCCATTTTCATTTAGTATTATTGAATGTCTGAAACATATTGCCCTTACTTTATGCAACTAAGTATATTAATAGACACATTACTTAATAATGCTATATATTATATCTCCAGCTATTACTATTTCTCCTTTAAACTAATTTAAAATGCATCTCTTTGATTTGAATTGGATGACGAATACATTAATTCAACCTCTCATACTCTAACATGTTTTGTATTAAATTCAAGATGATAATGATCTATAAACCAAAAGCATTTCATCAACTTCTAGTAAGTTGCACCATTTACATTTCTATATTTTCTCTTGAATATATATGTTTGTTTTTCTGTCATTATAAAACGAGTTAATAGACATTATATCATCACCTCGCCTTTATCTTTTGAATCAATCTCAATGTCATCTACTCGTGATCTTTATTTCTAAACATTATTATTTTCTCCTCTTTTACTCACTTGAGATTTCTTTACTATATTATGCTCTAGCAATTTTTTTTTTTTTCCTTTTTATTGAAGAACAAATAAATATAGCATTGTCTATTTTCTACGATATTTGTAAAACATGTTTATTTTCTCTTAATATGTGGTTTACGAGATATTTTATATCATCACCTTCATCTACTATATCAATCTTAAGGTCATCTAACTCATTAATCATTATCTCAATTTTCAATCCTTGTTCTTTTCCCAATATATAAAATTGGCATATCACATAAGAAGTTTGCACATCAAAGTTTATGATAGAACATGTAAGTCCAGTCTTATAAAAAAACAATTAAATATGAACAACATGTTGATAGATCTAATTCATATAAGAAAATAAAACGATGCACATAAAGAAACTTTGTCATCAAAATTTCACTTTATATTAATTAACAAAAGAAATAAACTCTCTTACTTGGAAGGCGGCAGAACTGAAGTTTGACGATAGCATGACGGAAGGCCGGAAATTGGCTCTGATACCATATTTGTAACACCCCCTTCTAGTGGGGTTATTACCTCTACTAAAACATGCATAACCTTTACGATATAATTTTTTTTCCTTTTAACTGTAAAATTCTTTTCTTTAAATAGCGGAAACATATATATATTTTTTTAACATTT
Source organism: Scutellaria baicalensis (assembly GCA_005771605.1). Classification (NCBI taxonomy): domain Eukaryota; kingdom Viridiplantae; phylum Streptophyta; class Magnoliopsida; order Lamiales; family Lamiaceae; genus Scutellaria; species Scutellaria baicalensis. The sequence goes on along the minus strand of CM016726.1, from coordinate 6,482,264 downwards.
GGGAAAATAAAATTAGCATCTAATCATAATGTCAAATTAAGCATCAACTCATGAAATATCTTAAACCAATTCCGAGGTTCCGCCGTCACCATCAATCACCCTTCAGTGCTGCTACCCCATCACATAATCTTTGACTTGATCTGCAGTATGAGGTAAATACTATAAGCCAAACGCTTAGTAAGCACATAATCTAATCTCACAAAACATTTTTTTTTCTTGCAACTCTTAAAGAAAACTAGAAACATCAACTAATCAAATCAATATACCTATATTCTTGAAAATAATACACTATTATACTTGAAAATAATATACTGTGGGCCCAGACATGGTACCAAATGCGCGCAACTCCGCAGAACTCGTGGTCGCGAGCCAACGAATCCAAACGGAGCAACTAATAACTGTAGGGCGGTCTGGGAGCCCTTAATTTCTTCCTGTGGGCGGTCTGGGAGCCCTGGTACCAGTCTCTAAAATATATAAAATAAAACTATATACATATACATACTTTCTCATAATATACTTTCTTAATTCATGCATAACGTGATTCACTAAAATCTTGTATATGATCAAACACTTAAGCACATCACTTAGCAATCATTAAAGCATACTCACATAACACAACATATACGTAAAACGACATAAATAATAAACAAATAATTTTGAACTACTCATACTGCAGGTGAGAGATGTACTTACCTGATGCTCCCAAAGCTTACAATATCTCAAAACTTTCGAACTTGTTTTAAGCATTCTCAATCAAATCTAGAACATGATTAATCGCTGACGTTAGAATAAATCGAATACCCATTGAATATATAGCCTTTTAAATCCTTTCTATTACAACATAAAATTCTTCAATAATGCTGCTGCATTGCTAAATTGATGTCTGAAAGTTTAATCAAACATACGAATTACAATGCACCTTCGTTGTACATATTCGTTCCTATTGCATTGGTATATTTTAAAAACTATTTTGCCAAATTGTACCATATATATACGGATAATCAGATTGCTAAACGACTATACGATAGTAAATAATAGCGATTGTTATTGAACAATGTAACATTACATTATAACAATGATTTATGTGTCATTAGCTTGCTACTGTCATTAGCACTTCAAACTTCAATAAACTAATAACTCTAAGACTTACAAAACCTAAGAATTAGTGTGGCTGACTCCAAAATTCTTTATTTAATTACACACTTATTCCCTAATAATCTTTTCTAACTCAATCTTGTTTATTTATCTTCAAATCCGGAAGATATATATGCAAATTTGAATGTATCCATCATAAGTATATCAATTCAATAGGACACTATAACTCATCTGATATAATAATTTGATAAATTCAACATGAAAACAAATAAATCCCTAAACTAATCTTAGTCATAAATTAATCAGTCTGACTAACATTCAGGCTCTTGTCGTAAAAATTACTATGAATTAATTGGTAGAATACAAAAACCCATTAAGCCATAAACTCATTTGGAATGCTCTAATACTAGATAAACATTTAATCAATTATAAAAGTATTTATATTACTTTCATCCAACTGTCATGCCTACTAATATCAATAATATTCTATTACTAGTTTGAATCTAAACCATCATCCAAAACCAAATAAGCAATTATATTTCTTAAGATTACGCCATATTACGAATGGGAGTACTGATATAATTAAGAGTTTCAGATTAAATAAATTTATTAACATCGCTCTGTCCCTACTTAATTTTACTATTTAAACACAAAATTCTAATCTTAAAATGTACTAAAAAGCATGTGTTACTAATCATTTCATTACCCTCATCCCAGTAAATGGGACATCGAATATTTTCTAATCCATATATTCCACTAGTTTCTTTCTTTTTCTGTAATCATAATAGTAGTATAATTATTGAACTAATTCACACCTCATTAAGTAATTCAGGAAACAACTAATGAAGATACAAAACAGTTGAAACCTTACCAATAGGTGATCGTGTGTGTCTAGCAACTCGGCTGCAAAGTTGTTTCTTCTGGCCTTAATCACGTTTCCTCTTTTCTATTTCGTTTTTCTCCCCTTATTCACTCTTTTTTTTTTTACGACTCGTTTAAAAAAAAACCCTTTAAAACAATTTATATCTAGGGTTTTAGATTTCCCATCCTCATAGTTGATCCTAAGTAGTGGATCCCTTAAACTTCTCAACCGCAAGATTTTTTTATTTATCTCATGTGGATTTGATTTATATCATATTTTAAAGTTCTATATATCTATATATAGTCTATCATGGTATACAATCTACTAATTAAGAGTCCTAATTATTTAAAATATCTCACTTGAACTATCAAATATATAATTTCACTATAAACATCTCGCTAGAAAATCATGATAACTAAAATTGCAGTCTATGTTTCGATAATAGAGATTGAGTAGAAATCGGGGTGTTACAATCCCCTTCACCTTATAAAAGTTTCGTCCTCGAAACTTAGAAGAAATATATATATATATATATATATAGATGTATTCAAGTGTAATAGTATCACAATTCTCCATTACATATATTAGAAATTAAAAGGAAATATGTTAAGAAAGGATTGAATTGATGGTTAAACATTCATAACAAATAGCTCACAAACTTGGACGTCTATTTAGTTATAATAGTTATAATGACAGATTTTCTCATGAAACTGGTTCTCAAATAATTACTCTTTTGTCTAGCATCCAGCTCGTCATAATAAGATTACAAATTTAATACTTTTCTTTAATAGACCGTCTAATGTAATTAGTTATACAACTAGTAGCTTCGCTCTCATGAAGATTCATCAACTACGTACTCAAGTAAAAGAACTACAAATAAAGACGACTATTTCTCTTTAAGGTTGTTTACTTCAAACTAAGCCACAAAATATTCTTTCGATTATGAAGTCGTATATTTCCAACTTATTTCATATACCTCTAAAATTTTAAATCTTCACATGATATTCATAAAACACATCATACTTTCTTAGGAACCATTAAATTAAATTAGTTACTATACATTAAAATTTTCTCTTGTTGTGCTGAAGATTCAAAGATCATCTTATTCCTATGGGAGATTTGAACGCCATCTTACCCCTGTGGGAGATCCGCAGGCCATCTTATCCCAACAGGAGACTCTCAAATCATCTTATCCCAAACGGTGATTTACAAATCATCTTATCCTGACTTCCACTCATTTCTCATTGACATGATTCTTTTTTTTTTGTCAACTTATAATACATCAAACTTATAAATTAATCATATAACATGCATCAAATATATTATATACATCTTCATGAAACATTTAATAAAACAAACAACATTTAACCACGTTATATTGTTTCTTGTTGTAACTAAAAAAAATTCATCAGTTATAGGTCTCTTTGATATTTTCGTTTGCAAGTCTTGAACATACCACCAAAACTACAAATTGTTTTAAACCATACATGAAGCCAAGGAATATAGTAAATTATGAATTTGCACATATTAATGATGATCATGCCTACACGAACTTTTCTTTTAATGAACCTCACTTTGAGAAAAGGTTCTAAGATCACTTCTAAATTAAATCAGGTTCAATTTAATTATCATAAATCATCTATGAATGTAAGTTCCAACTAATCTTATTAAATCAAGTTAACGACCAATCAAATAACAATTAATCTGTCTAAATCTTCTTCCACTTTCTCATTTGATCCTCTCTGCTGATTTCAATAACAGACTATCAAATGTCTGTAATTATTATGACTAAATGCTTTAAGCTCTTCTTATTTATTTAAAAAAAAACTAGAAATTCTTCTTTCTATAACACTTCAATTTCATGAGCAAAATATATCATTTCTCATTCATAAACTCTACTAACTTTAATATATTGATGTTAAGTCATCATAGTAAATCAACTTCAACTTCTTCTTCTTTTTTATCTTATTTTATTCTATATATCACTATTTTTGACAAAATCAAGGTCACGAGCTATTCACTTACCCCTTTTAATCTTCAGCTAAAATTCTCATAAGTGTTGTATCATTTGATACATATAGAACAAAATCTATTATGTAATAGCTACTTGTGTCAGCTTCTGTTAGAAATTTAAATAGCTTATCATTTGTGAGGTTAAATCAAATATTATTTAAAATCTCCTAAACTAACTCAAAATTATATTTTATCATATTAGTCTTCTACCTTATTAAGGTTTTGTACGATAAATGATATGTTTTCCTAGTCAAATACTGTAATTCTACTTCGATGAATATCGATTTCTTAACATAGGATCGAACTTTTTTAATTTTAACGTATATATATTCTATGTGTGAAACATGCTTTTCTACCATTTAGTATGTTATTTTTCCTTCTCTTTATTCTTAATGTCCTTGCATAGCTTATTTTGCATTTTCCCTTGTACCTCTTTTGATTATCCTATCTATATAAGGTAGTGATTATGACTATTGTTATCAAATATCTCATACTATCTAATGTGTACTTTATTTCATGCATAGTTTACTATCTAAAATATTTAACTCGTCAGTTAAATAACTCAATTAGCCTAATGAAATGATTCATCTTGGTTGCATAGCAATCTGACTCTATTTCTTAGTATTTCACATTTAGCAAAACTAAACATATATACATAATCATCTTCTCGTATTTTCTAACAACATTTAGTTATTCTCGTAGATATTCAATATTACACAAGGATGAAAAAAAATATCATCTTAAAATGGTCAACAATACTCTTAATACCTTTAATATTTATTTACCATCAATGTGATCTTCTCTTTAACAACTAAACTTTATTAATTCAAAGCATTCAAGGATGATATTAATGTAAATTATATATTAATCTATTAGACTCAACTAGATTGTAGAATAGGACATGCTAGTATACCATTATGTACAAAATGGATTATTAAAGTATTCTGAGGTAAACATTATCAGATAAGTTTAATTATTTCACACTCACATACGTATAATTAAGTAGTACTTTAGCTAATGCTCTTAAACTTATAGATCATTATTTAACAACTCATTAAAGATTTTTGTCATCACTTCACTCCATACAAAATGACTTAACTGTATATATTATACCTAGATATATAAATTATTGTGAATCCCATATAATGATCAACTATATGTGCTAAAATTTATAATTTTCTTTTAAGATATATGGATACTACATTTTTCACGTTTTCTTCTCACTTGTCAAAACTAAATCTTTTCTTTTCTTTTAACTTTCTTGTACTCACTATGAAGCCAAGCAACTAGAAATCTTGAACCTTATCAGTTAAACTCATTTAATATGAATCAAAATAATACAAGACAAATCTCATTATTGTTTCTTGCATTTAATCTATTCTCATACTTTGACCCTTATTTTGGATAAGAAAATTGTATATTATAAAGGATTCATTCCAATCAATTCATAGTAAAAACATATTTATTTCGGATCGTCTAAGAATTATAAATAAGGTTGCACGATTTCATTCATTCATTTTTCCCCCCTCTTATGTCAACTTGTATTTTGAGTCAAAACATTCCCGCAAGGCTAATTACTTGATTAACTATTAAACATCTTTAGTTATGATATCCAACTAAATAACATAGGCCATTTTCATTTAGTATTATTGAATGTCTGAAACATATTGCCCTTACTTTATGCAACTAAGTATATTAATAGACACATTACTTAATAATGCTATATATTATATCTCCAGCTATTACTATTTCTCCTTTAAACTAATTTAAAATGCATCTCTTTGATTTGAATTGGATGACGAATACATTAATTCAACCTCTCATACTCTAACATGTTTTGTATTAAATTCAAGATGATAATGATCTATAAACCAAAAGCATTTCATCAACTTCTAGTAAGTTGCACCATTTACATTTCTATATTTTCTCTTGAATATATATGTTTGTTTTTCTGTCATTATAAAACGAGTTAATAGACATTATATCATCACCTCGCCTTTATCTTTTGAATCAATCTCAATGTCATCTACTCGTGATCTTTATTTCTAAACATTATTATTTTCTCCTCTTTTACTCACTTGAGATTTCTTTACTATATTATGCTCTAGCAAATTTTTTTTTTCTTTTTTCCTTTTTATTGAAGAACAAATAAATATAGCATTGTCTATTTTCTACGATATTTGTAAAACATGTTTATTTTCTCTTAATATGTGGTTTACGAGATATTTTATATCATCACCTTCATCTACTATATCAATCTTAAGGTCATCTAACTCATTAATCATTATCTCAATTTTCAATCCTTGTTCTTTTCCCAATATATAAAATTGGCATATCACATAAGAAGTTTGCACATCAAAGTTTATGATAGAACATGTAAGTCCAGTCTTATAAAAAAACAATTAAATATGAACAACATGTTGATAGATCTAATTCATATAAGAAAATAAAACGATGCACATAAAGAAACTTTGTCATCAAAATTTCACTTTATATTAATTAACAAAAGAAATAAATTCTCTTACTTGGAAGGCGGCAGAACTGAAGTTTGACGATAGCATGACGGAAGGCCGGAAATTGGCTCTGATACCATATTTGTAACACCCCCTTCTAGTGGGGTTATTACCTCTACTAAAACATGCATAACCTTTACGATATAATTTTTTTTCCTTTTAACTGTAAAATTCTTTTCTTTAAATAGCGGAAACATATATTTTTTTTTTTAACATTTGGGAAAATAAAATTAGCATCTAATCATAATGTCAAATTAAGCATCAACTCATGAAATATCTTAAACCAATTCCGAGGTTCCGCCGTCACCATCAATCACCCTTCAGTGCTGCTACCCCATCACATAATCTTTGACTTGATCTGCAGTATGAGGTAAATACTATAAGCCAAACGCTTAGTAAGCACATAATCTAATCTCACAAAACATTTTTTTTTCTTGCAACTCTTAAAGAAAACTAGAAACATCAACTAATCAAATCAATATACCTATATTCTTGAAAATAATACACTATTATACTTGAAAATAATATACTGTGGGCCCAGACATGGTACCAAATGCGCGCAACTCCGCAGAACTCGTGGTCGCGAGCCAACGAATCCAAACGGAGCAACTAATAACTGTAGGGCGGTCTGGGAGCCCTTAATTTCTTCCTGTGGGCGGTCTGGGAGCCCTGGTACCAGTCTCTAAAATATATAAAATAAAACTATATACATATACATACTTTCTCATAATATACTTTCTTAATTCATGCATAACGTGATTCACTAAAATCTTGTATATGATCAAACACTTAAGCACATCACTTAGCAATCATTAAAGCATACTCACATAACACAACATATACGTAAAACGACATAAATAATAAACAAATAATTTTGAACTACTCATACTGCAGGTGAGAGATGTACTTACCTGATGCTCCCAAAGCTTACAATATCTCAAAACTTTCGAACTTGTTTTAAGCATTCTCAATCAAATCTAGAACATGATTAATCGCTGACGTTAGAATAAATCGAATACCCATTGAATATATAGCCTTTTAAATCCTTTCTATTACAACATAAAATTCTTCAATAATGCTGCTGCATTGCTAAATTGATGTCTGAAAGTTTAATCAAACATACGAATTACAATGCACCTTCGTTGTACATATTCGTTCCTATTGCATTGGTATATTTTAAAAACTATTTTGCCAAATTGTACCATATATATACGGATAATCAGATTGCTAAACGACTATACGATAGTAAATAATAGCGATTGTTATTGAACAATGTAACATTACATTATAACAATGATTTATGTGTCATTAGCTTGCTACTGTCATTAGCACTTCAAACTTCAATAAACTAATAACTCTAAGACTTACAAAACCTAAGAATTAGTGTGGCTGACTCCAAAATTCTTTATTTAATTACACACTTATTCCCTAATAATCTTTTCTAACTCAATCTTGTTTATTTATCTTCAAATCCGGAAGATATATATGCAAATTTGAATGTATCCATCATAAGTATATCAATTCAATAGGACACTATAACTCATCTGATATAATAATTTGATAAATTCAACATGAAAACAAATAAATCCCTAAACTAATCTTAGTCATAAATTAATCAGTCTGACTAACATTCAGGCTCTTGTCGTAAAAATTACTATGAATTAATTGGTAGAATACAAAAACCCATTAAGCCATAAACTCATTTGGAATGCTCTAATACTAGATAAACATTTAATCAATTATAAAAGTATTTATATTACTTTCATCCAACTGTCATGCCTACTAATATCAATAATATTCTATTACTAGTTTGAATCTAAACCATCATCCAAAACCAAATAAGCAATTATATTTCTTAAGATTACGCCATATTACGAATGGGAGTACTGATATAATTAAGAGTTTCAGATTAAATAAATTTATTAACATCGCTCTGTCCCTACTTAATTTTACTATTTAAACACAAAATTCTAATCTTAAAATGTACTAAAAAGCATGTGTTACTAATCATTTCATTACCCTCATCCCAGTAAATGGGACATCGAATATTTTCTAATCCATATATTCCACTAGTTTCTTTCTTTTTCTGTAATCATAATAGTAGTATAATTATTGAACTAATTCACACCTCATTAAGTAATTCAGGAAACAACTAATGAAGATACAAAACAGTTGAAACCTTACCAATAGGTGATCGTGTGTGTCTAGCAACTCGGCTGCAAAGTTGTTTCTTCTGGCCTTAATCACGTTTCCTCTTTTCTATTTCGTTTTTCTCCCCTTATTCACTCTTTTTTTTTACGACTCGTTTAAAAAAAAACCCTTTAAAACAATTTATATCTAGGGTTTTAGATTTCCCATCCTCATAGTTGATCCTAAGTAGTGGATCCCTTAAACTTCTCAACCGCAAGATTTTTTTATTTATCTCATGTGGATTTGATTTATATCATATTTTAAAGTTCTATATATCTATATATAGTCTATCATGGTATACAATCTACTAATTAAGAGTCCTAATTATTTAAAATATCTCACTTGAACTATCAAATATATAATTTCACTATAAACATCTCGCTAGAAAATCATGATAACTAAAATTGCAGTCTATGTTTCGATAATAGAGATTGAGTAGAAATCGGGGTGTTACAGTCAACCCAAAAAATCAAAGTCCATTTTTGCTAAATGACTAAAGTTACTCAGCAGTTTAAGTAATAAAGTCTATATGTAATGCAAAACATTAAAAATTCCACATCCGTTGAAAGAGAGAGAGAAAGAGATGGAGAGAAGAGAGAGAGTATCTGATAAGTGTCAAATTTGCTAAAGTTTTGCGTACAATTATATGGTCAATTTAGTGTGTTTGTGTACGTTTTTATGACAATTTAGTTACTTTTGATATATTAGTTGCATTTGACAATTTTGTGCTAAGTTTCATGATTTTAGTTAAAAAAGTATGAATTTCAAGTGTGATTAAGGATCAGGAAAGGAATCGTGATGATCGAGAAAGAAACGAGGCCAAAAACAAGAAAATAGAGCTGTGCAGTGGCGCATGGGCGATAGCAGCCGCACACGGTTAAGCCTGCAGTGGCGCACAGCCGTGCGCGGATGACCAGATTAGGATGTATGATGCATGGGCGGCCGTGTCGTGGGACACGACCATGCGCGGCCATCGAAGGTGATCGAGAAAGAAACGAGGCCAAAAACGAGGAAAAACGGAGCTGTGTAGTGGCGCATGGGTGATAGCAGCCGCGCACGGTCAGACCTGCAGTGGCGCACGGCCGTGCGCGGATGACCAGATTAGGATGCAGTGGCGCATGGGCGGCCGTGTTGTGGGACATGACTATGCGCGGCCGCCGAAGGTGAGAGCAGCGGGGCACGGTCTGACCATACCGTGGTGCACGACCGTGCCCGGATGTCCAGATCAGTTTTGAACCCGATTTTGGATGAATTTTATCCAATTTCTTGACCTCCAAGACTCCTAGGAAGATATAAATACCCCATAATACTCCAGAAATCAAGGGAGGAAGCATTCATAGAGAGAGAATACAAATTCTGAGAGCATCCAGGAGAAAATACGAAGGATAATTCTAAGATCAAGAATCGCAAGATCGTTGTTCTTAGAGTTTTTCTTTAAACTTTTCTACTTTTTTGTTAGATTTCAGTTTTGATATGATGTTATCGTTTTTGTCTATAAATTTGATTGATATCATGTTTGACTAGATTTTCATAGGTTTCTAGGATATGTAAGTAGTTCGATTCAAACCTTGATGGATCTTTGATTTTAATTTAATTTCTTGATTTTTCAATTCTATTTATGTGTTTATGGTTTGATTGCTTGCTTGATTAGAGGGCCCCTGATTGAGCATGTTTAAGTAATTAAATCAAAATTCGAGAGAGAAGATTTAATTACGGAAGAGTAAACACGTGACGTATATGCAGCATTAGATCGAGAGATTAATGATATATGTGATGAGATTTTCAATCTTAGGTGCTTTTAGAAGTTGTTTTGTTTTATCAGATCGAGTAGAGATATCTCTGGTGGCATGATAATCAACCGGTTAAATGACTCGAGAGAGCTTTTAATTTGATATTCGTGATTGCTCATATAGGACTATTAATCAATGAATTGGATTGATCAAGGTAACATTGAGGGGAGAATTGGATGAAAGCATGTTCTAGAACCTGTCTTAAAATATTTGTTTGATCTTGTGAATTTTAATTGCACTTTATTTAACATAATTAGTCTGATATCTTTTGAATTCGATAACTTAGATAAAATTAGGGGTAGAATTTAGGTAATCAATTAATTCTAGCAATAGTCTCTGTGAGATCAACCTTACTTGTCGTGTCTACGATCTACACCGTACACTTGCGGAAGTAGCTTAAAGAATTAGGTGAACAAGTTTTTGGCACCGTTGCCGGAGACTAGAGTTAGAATAGTTGATATTTGAATTCTTCGTTTGATTTTAATCTAGAATTTTTTTTATTATTATTTTTTTAATTATTTTATTGTGATTTGATACTTACTTGTAGATAATTTCAAATAGTGGATGAACACGCGTTTTAAAAAGGCAGCCTTAATTATCAGCTAACACGAGACCAACACGTTTTATAAAGTTATCTGTGAAGAGACCCAGAGAACTCACAGCAGCAAACGCTGCCATAATATGTAATGATCAAACAATGGCTTCCAATCCAAGATGCAGAAGTAATTATATGTCAACTCTACTGAATCAAACATTATGTTTATTTTAATCTACAACTTGCATTAATCAATGGTATATTGCTGAAATAATATTGAGGGGAGAATTGGATGAAAGCATGTTCTAGAACCTGTCTTAAAATATTTGTTTGATCTTGTGAATTTTAATTGCACTTTATTTAACATAATTAGTCTGATATCTTTTGAATTCGATAACTTAGATAAAATTAGGGGTAGAATTTAGGTAATCAATTAATTCTAGCAATAGTCTCTGTGAGATCAACCTTACTTGTCGTGTCTACGATCTACACCGTACACTTGCGGAAGTAGCTTAAAGAATTAGGTGAACAAGTTTTTGGCACCGTTGCCGGAGACTAGAGTTAGAATAGTTGATATTTGAATTCTTCGTTTGATTTTAATCTAGAATTTTTTTTATTATTATTTTTTTAATTATTTTATTGTGATTTGATACTTACTTGTAGATAATTTCAAATAGTGGATGAACACGCGTTTTAAAAAGGCAGCCTTAATTATCAGCTAACACGAGACCAACACGTTTTATAAAGTTATCTGTGAAGAGACCCAGAGAACTCACAGCAGCAAACGCTGCCATAATATGTAATGATCAAACAATGGCTTCCAATCCAAGATGCAGAAGTAATTATATGTCAACTCTACTGAATCAAACATTATGTTTATTTTAATCTACAACTTGCATTAATCAATGGTATATTGCTGAAATAATATTGAGGGGAGAATTGGATGAAAGCATGTTCTAGAACCTGTCTTAAAATATTTGTTTGATCTTGTGAATTTTAATTGCACTTTATTTAACATAATTAGTCTGATATCTTTTGAATTCGATAACTTAGATAAAATTAGGGGTAGAATTTAGGTAATCAATTAATTCTAGCAATAGTCTCTGTGAGATCAACCTTACTTGTCGTGTCTACGATCTACACCGTACACTTGCGGAAGTAGCTTAAAGAATTAGGTGAACAAGTTTTTGGCACCGTTGCCGGAGACTAGAGTTAGAATAGTTGATATTTGAATTCTTCGTTTGATTTTAATCTAGAATTTTTTTTATTATTATTTTTTTAATTATTTTATTGTGATTTGATACTTACTTGTAGATAATTTCAAATAGTGGATGAACACGCGTTTTAAAAAGGCAGCCTTAATTATCAGCTAACACGAGACCAACACGTTTTATAAAGTTATCTGTGAAGAGACCCAGAGAACTCACAGCAGCAAACGCTGCCATAATATGTAATGATCAAACAATGGCTTCCAATCCAAGATGCAGAAGTAATTATATGTCAACTCTACTGAATCAAACATTATGTTTATTTTAATCTACAACTTGCATTAATCAATGGTATATTGCTGAAATAATATTGAGGGGAGAATTGGATGAAAGCATGTTCTAGAACCTGTCTTAAAATATTTGTTTGATCTTGTGAATTTTAATTGCACTTTATTTAACATAATTAGTCTGATATCTTTTGAATTCGATAACTTAGATAAAATTAGGGGTAGAATTTAGGTAATCAATTAATTCTAGCAATAGTCTCTGTGAGATCAACCTTACTTGTCGTGTCTACGATCTACACCGTACACTTGCGGAAGTAGCTTAAAGAATTAGGTGAACAAGTTTTTGGCACCGTTGCCGGAGACTAGAGTTAGAATAGTTGATATTTGAATTCTTCGTTTGATTTTAATCTAGAATTTTTTTTATTATTATTTTTTTAATTATTTTATTGTGATTTGATACTTACTTGTAGATAATTTCAAATAGTGGATGAACACGCGTTTTAAAAAGGCAGCCTTAATTATCAGCTAACACGAGACCAACACGTTTTATAAAGTTATCTGTGAAGAGACCCAGAGAACTCACAGCAGCAAACGCTGCCATAATATGTAATGATCAAACAATGGCTTCCAATCCAAGATGCAGAAGTAATTATATGTCAACTCTACTGAATCAAACATTATGTTTATTTTAATCTACAACTTGCATTAATCAATGGTATATTGCTGAAATAATATTGAGGGGAGAATTGGATGAAAGCATGTTCTAGAACCTGTCTTAAAATATTTGTTTGATCTTGTGAATTTTAATTGCACTTTATTTAACATAATTAGTCTGATATCTTTTGAATTCGATAACTTAGATAAAATTAGGGGTAGAATTTAGGTAATCAATTAATTCTAGCAATAGTCTCTGTGAGATCAACCTTACTTGTCGTGTCTACGATCTACACCGTACACTTGCGGAAGTAGCTTAAAGAATTAGGTGAACAAGTTTTTGGCACCGTTGCCGGAGACTAGAGTTAGAATAGTTGATATTTGAATTCTTCGTTTGATTTTAATCTAGAATTTTTTTTTATTATTATTTTTTTAATTATTTTATTGTGATTTGATACTTACTTGTAGATAATTTCAGATAGTGGATGAACACGCGTTTTAAAAAGGCAGCCTTAATTATCAGCTAACACGAGACCAACACGTTTTATAAAGTTATCTGTGAAGAGACCCAGAGAACTCACAGCCGCAAACGCTGCCATAATATGTAATGATCAAACAATGGCTTCCAATCCAAGATGCAGAAGTAATTATATGTCAACTCTACTGAATCAAACATTATGTTTATTTTAATCTACAACTTGCATTAATCAATGGTATATTGCTGAAATAATATTGAGGGGAGAATTGGATGAAAGCATGTTCTAGAACCTGTCTTAAAATATTTGTTTGATCTTGTGAATTTTAATTGCACTTTATTTAACATAATTAGTCTGATATCTTTTGAATTCGATAACTTAGATAAAATTAGGGGTAGAATTTAGGTAATCAATTAATTCTAGCAATAGTCTCTGTGAGATCAACCTTACTTGTCGTGTCTACGATCTACACCGTACACTTGCGGAAGTAGCTTAAAGAATTAGGTGAACAAGTTTTTGGCACCGTTGCCGGAGACTAGAGTTAGAATAGTTGATATTTGAATTCTTCGTTTGATTTTAATCTAGAATTTTTTTTTATTATTATTTTTTTAATTATTTTATTGTGATTTGATACTTACTTGTAGATAATTTCAGATAGTGGATGAACACGCGTTTTAAAAAGGCAGCCTTAATTATCAGCTAACACGAGACCAACACGTTTTATAAAGTTATCTGTGAAGAGACCCAGAGAACTCACAGCAGCAAACGCTGCCATAATATGTAATGATCAAACAATGGCTTCCAATCCAAGATGCAGAAGTAATTATATGTCAGCTCTACTGAATCAAACATTATGTTTATTTTAATCTACAACTTGCATTAATCAATGGTATATTGCTGAAATAATATTACAAAACTAATTAACAACTAGCTGTCGCCAACTATGGACTAAGACCATCCAGCCGACAATAATGACCAAAAAACTTGCCATTATTCAAATTCTAACCTTACAATTTAATTTGCACAAAAAAATAATGTGAGATGATCTTAGGGATAATTTTCATGAGACGGATCCTTATTACTCATATTTGAATTCATTTTCACGAATTTCTATATAAATTGTTAAGGTAGGTTATGGGTTGACTCGTCTCATACAACAATATTCATGAGACGGTCTCACATACATTACAAGAAAAATGAGTATTTACGATAACATTTTTTGCTTGTGACAACAAGTTGTCGTAAAAAATGTTAATAAAAATTGACAAAATGTAGTCATAAAAAGTAATGTAAAACGACTTATTTGCGACAACAAAGTTGTCACAAATACTTAATTTTCTTGTAGTGATAAGACTTACTAATTTATATTTTTATAAAGGTGGAATATTAATTAAACTATATATAAGAATCAAGTCATGATTTTATATGTAGCTTTATGTACATATATATGTACGAGTAAATTAAATAAAAAAATCAAGCTGTTTTATACACCGATATAAATTTTACTGTACCACCATCAACTTGCATTAATCAATGATATATTGCAGAAATAGTATTAAAAAACTTAAGTACTAGCTGTCGCCAACTATGAACTATATATTATAATAATTAGTATTTAATTTTTTATTGTCAAGACATCTAGCCAACAATAATGACAATACAACTTAGCAATATTCAAATTTGAATATTCCTACTGTATATATTTTTATGAAAGTGGAATATTACTTGAGTTATAAGAATCATGATTTTATATGTAGCTTTATGTATATATATTTAAGAAAAATCAAGTCATTTTATGCACTGAAATATTTGAACTTTGAAGTTTTATTGTACCACCGTCAACATTTTGAATGGCACTAGCAGACTGTAGATGTTTTTGGCCGTGCAATATTCCCCTTGAGATGTTTATTGTCGAGGGTATTTTTATTATTTGAATGAGTTGGGGGTAGAAAATCAAAATTAGAAAAATTTAGCGTGGAGGCTGTAATTTTACAAAGTTCTTGTTCTTATAAATCGCAAATGAGTCTTTATAATATTCTGAATTCTCAAAATCAAGCTCTTCAATTCCATAAATGAGAGAAATTGGAGCATAAAAAAATAACAAAAATAACCAAAGTTCACAAAAATTGATGCTGAAAATGGGAGAATTAATTTTGTAAATCTTGTGCATTTGGACAAAAATTAATTTTCTTTTGAGTTTAAGGGACGACCAGTGGGTTTTGCGATGACGATGGTTCTTTGAAAGTATTGTTGTGTTTTTTTGCCCTGTTTTTTAAAAAAAACAAAATGGAAAAAAATGTTCGGATGAACCCAAAACGTGGAAATTGAAATGAAATTTGTTGTTTTGGGGGAGTTTTTCTATAACGGTGATGTTGTTGGTCCCAAGTGGTAGTAGGCTTAGAGGGGGGTGAATAAGCCTACTGTATTTTCAAACTTTTTCTTTTCTTTACAAGGGCTTACATTCAGAAACAATAACATTTTGGGAGGTTACTTTAGGTATTATCAGAGTTATATTGCGGAAGCTTTCTTTCACTGAAAACATAAGAATAGAAGATGTGCATCTAATATAGGATATGCAGATAGAACAGTAAGCACAAACAAACGCATAGATATACAGAGGTTCGAATGTGGAGTAATCCTTCTACATTCTCTCTGACTCTTCTCAAGAGGGAACATTTGTTAATCTTGTTGATTTACATAGCTCTATCTATTACAACAAAGACTTAACAAGTAAGTAGCAAGCCTCATCATAGCTGCTCACAGTTGTTTGCCTACTCTCCTAACTGACCCACACAGGATCCTATCTAACCTACTCAGGGTCCTTACTTCCTTCTACAGAAAGCATACATCTTATCAGGATCCTAGTCCTAACTAAGCACTCCAAGACAGTTCTTAAAAGGTTTGTCTTCTTCTTCTTCAACTGGATGCAACAAGCTTTGGCTTCTTTTACAGGTTGCTCTGTTGTAGCTTGCTGCACGACTGAGTGACTGAGTATTCTAGCGTTTTTGGGATTTAGAGTGTTTGAGCTTTCTATTCTTCTTTTAATATTTTATACACTCTTCAACTTTTTTATACCCCCACTTTGCTCTATTTTCTTCTATATGTTTTTCTCTTCTATTCTGCGCTCTCTCTTGCGCTCTACTCTCTTCTTCTCTTCTTCTCTGCTATCATTCTTTCAGTCTCCAGTCTTCTTCTATTTATAGATTAGGAAATCTGCCCGTTGAAGGGGGTTAGGTTTCCAGCATTAAATGTGTCGTACTCCTTCTGATACACGTCAACTTTTTGCTTTCCACGTGTCTTCCTTTGATCGGCTCCATTCCTCTTCTCTCTACCGGTAACTTTTAGCTTCCTTCTCGTGCTTACTTTGTAGCTTCCTTCTAGGCCTAGCTTTGTCAGATGGCTTGAAGTTTCTGTAGCTTGCTACTTTGCAGTATGCTTTGGCATGGTCTCTTCCAGGTAGCTTGAGTCTTCGGTAGCTTGCTGCTTTGCAGTATGCTTTGGCATAGTCTCTTCCAGGTAGCTTTCTGCAGTAAGCAGTATGCTTTTTAGTTTACCAGATTCCTTTCACCATTCTCTATAGTATCCTTCCTTTGAGGCTTTCTCTGTCGTATCTTCTTGCAGTAACCTCGTTACTATAACCTTACAAGATATGTTACGCTTATATATTGAGGGTTATTATTCTATGGTTTTGTCTCATCAAAACATACTTAAATCTGTTTTTACAATTTCCCCCTTTTTGATGATGACAAAACCTTTGCAGATAAGATCAAAAGTTCATAATCAATTAAGCACAGAAATCAGATGTAAGATATATAAACGAAGAACATACTGTTTTTATTAAACCACATACAAGTTAAAAGAAAATGTCACAAGGAGTGAGCTTAGAGAACATAAGATATTTTATATAGATAAACCATTTACAGTACAACGCAGTAAGTAAAGTACAATGTAAATATCCTATCTTGCTTTTCTGGCTCATTCTTCTTTCTCTTGCTCTTGTCTTTCTTTCCTTTCCCCCTTAGCTTGTTGCTAGCTTTAATCTTCTGTCTAGCTTTTCCCTCTTTATGTGCAAGTTCTTGCTCCCAGTTGATTTTCCTCTTTGATTGTGGAGATGAACGAAAAAAGGTAAAGAGGTTTGAAGAGAGAGAAGGGAGGTTACACATGAGGGGAAAGTGAAGTAGCAGAGAAGTCTAGACGACGTAGCTTGCTGCAGTCTTTCTTTCTTCTCCTAATCTCACCAACTCCTCTGTCTGTCCCTCCTTCTGATTCTCTTGTAAGAAGAATCCATCCCATGGAAGGGCTGGAATCTACTCTCCTCCACCTTTGGAAGACTTTTGATCTTCCAAGATCCTTCACAGTTTCTTCCCCCTTTTTGACGTCATCATCGAGCTGAAGCTCTGGGGTTACTGGAGAGGGATCCTTCTCTCTATCCTCAGGCCTCGAAGAGAAGAACTTGGGTGCAAGTCCTTTGGATTTGAGGTGAGAGCAGTAAGCTAGAAGATCGAGTCTTCTAAGAAAGGTTTGCTTAGCAAGAATCAAGCGTGAGAGGTGACTTTTCGTGATTTGAGAGGTGCTTGGTTGATTATTTGCAGAGAATGTGCTGCCAAAAAAGAATGGAGAGAAAGGTTTCCAACAATCTGGTGTCATGTTGTTTTAAGGATATGAGAGGATATATGAATGGAGATATGTGAAGGAATGCATGTATATATAGAGTTTGAGATACTCCCTATTTTGAGGTTAGATCTTTAAAGATCTCATTAACTGATTCACCGGTTTCCAATAAAGTTATTGCCAGTTACCACAACTTTGCTTTTTGCCTCTGCACGAGGTGATTGCTTGAATATTTGGTCAACATCTGATTCTCCACCCTTAGATCTTTCTGATCACACGGCTGATATCCTAGGGTTCTGAAAAATGTGGTCTACTTCTGAAAATGTGATCCACTTTTCATGCACACGTTACCAAGGTTTTTTCGGTAACCGCTGGATTTGGTGAGATGTAACCCACTAGTGACCTCTTTTCCAGTGACTTGATGATAAATGCCCTGATAGTCCAGTGACCTAGTATCCAGAAATTTTGGTGTCTGGCGTCCTGGTGTTCTGCGACCTAGTATCCAGCAACCTGGTATCTAGCGTCCTGATATCCAGCGACCTGTTATCCAGCGACCTAGTATCCAGTAGCCTGGTGTCTAGCGTCATGTTGTCAGAACTTCATTTTTCCTTAACTTCGTCAAGTCTTTCCCCCTGGATTCAGTAGCCTATTATCTGAGGTGGGGTGACTTTCTTTTAGAATTTTCAGCTTCCTGTGGCAATCACATCTTGCTTCTGTTGTTTAGTTTGCTCTTGGTGTTTGTTTCATGTTAATTTAGTAGAGATATGATTCCTGAAGCCTGCTTCAGTTCATGTAGAACCTTTCTGAGCCTTGAGATCTTCTTCTTGGTTGCTCAAAGGTCTGAATGTTGTTTCTTGTAGCCTTCTGTCAGAGATACCTGCAGAACGAGTATCCTTACATAGGTAGCCATACGAGTATGGTCCTTCTGGGTTAGTTTTCTCTCAGGAATCCAAACTTTCCTTACAACTGCTAGTTGTTATAGTAGTAGTTCCTTCAAGATTTTTTTCAGTAAGCATGGGATATAAGAAATTGGGTGTGATTTATATCTAAAAGAGTTCATACTCCAGAGAGATACAGTAGGTAAACATGATATAAGTAAGGTTGACGGTTTTCTTCTTTTTTAGAGTTATTGTTGTCTGCTTGGTTTCTTCAGAGAATGTTAGGTTGTTGAGACATCTTATAGCATACTCATATCCATTGGGTTCTATCAAGGTTTTATTTCTCTTGCCTCCTGAGTTACCTTGGTTTGTACTATAAATTCCCCCTTACTCTATGTATATTTCTTTAAGATGTAGGGTCACTTATAGTACGATTTTAGGTACTTCTGATATTTCAGCATGAGTAGGAGAAGCATTCTTTTTGGAAATCAACATACACGTTTCTTTCTCATGTTTAAGTCAAGTGACCAGAATCTCTCAAGCATGTTATCTTCTGCCCTGGGATCACTCTTATTTGAGCTGAAGATTCTTTTCTTTGGCTTTCTTGAATTTTAAATTGCTCAGGATCACTTGAACTTTTAGCCAGACATGGATAATCGGAGTTGACATGACATAGAGTATATTAGAGCAGAATTTAGAAAAAGGTAATCGTTGTTCTCTTTTCAAAAGTTGGCTTATTGAGTAGACTCTTGCTTCCTTTTGAAAAGTGGATTGTTTGACAGAGTGTGCTTTCCACTTCACTCATTTGCTTGACTTCTTCAGCATTTTATTTTTCTCATCGCTGTTGTCTAGAGGCTCCAGTATGATCCATACTTCCAGCTTTGTTTTGTAACAGTTTTCTTATGTCTAAGCTTCGTATTTAGCAGCTTGCTTGACTTGTTGAACTGTTCCACTCTTCTTCTAGGTAGAATCTTGCTCCTAATGAACAGCTTCCTGCTAAGCATCCTATTTCAAGCATAGCTTGTTGTTCACCAGCTTCCTGCTCCTGAACAGCTTTTCTCCACAACTCAGCCTGTTCTTCAATATTCTTCTTAGCTGCTTGTTGTCTTCACATCAGTCATATTTTTCAAGGACGACATGTGGCACTTCTGGTCACATATGTCTATGATGTAAGAGATATATATATATATATATTGAATGACTAGATCTGGATAGATCAGTTAGATCAGATGTTTCATCCAACCGGCTCTAATACCACTTGTTGGTCCCAAGCGGTAGTAGGCTTAGAGGGGGGTGAATAAGTCTACTGTATTTTCAAACCTTTTCTTTTCTTTACAAGGGCTTACATTCAGAAGCAGTAACATGCAGTAACCTTTCGGACGGTTACTTTAGGTATTATCAGAGTTATATTGCGGAAGCTTCCTTTCACTGAAAACATAAGAATAGAAGATGTGCATTTAATATAGGATATGCAGATAGAATAGTAAGCATAGACAAACGCATAGATATACAGAGGTTTGAATGTGGAGTAATCCTTCTACATCTTCTCTGACTCTTCTCAAGAGGGAACATTTGTTAATATTGTTAATTTACATAGTCCTATCTATTACAACACAAACTTAACAAGTAAGTAGCAAGCCTCCTCATAGCTGCTCACAGTTGCTTGCCTACTCTCCTAACTGACCCACACATGATCCTATCTAACCCACTCAGGGTCCTTACTTCCTTTTATATAAAGCATACATCTTATCAAGATCTTAGTCCTAACTGAGCACTCCGAGACAGTCCTTAAAAGGTTTGTCTTCTTCTTCAACTGGATGCAGCAAGCTTTGGCTTCTTTTACAAGTTGCTCTGCTGTAGCTTGCTGCACGACTAAGCGACTGAATATTCTATCGTTTCTGGGGTTTAGAGTGTTTGAGCTTTCTACTCTTCTTTTAATCTTTTATACACTCTTCAACTTCTTTATACCCCCATTTTGCTCTCTTTTCTTCTATATGTTTTTCTCTTCTATTATGCGCTCTCTCTTACGCTCTACTCTCTTCTTCTCTTCTTCTCTGTTCTCATTCTTTCAGTCTCCAGTCTTCTTGTATTTATAGATTAGGAAATCTGCCCGTTGAAGGTGGGTAGGTTTCCAGCATTAAATTCATCGTACTCCTTCTGATACACGCCAGCTTTTCACTTTCCACGTGTCTGCCTTTGATCGGCTCCATTCCTCTTTTGCCTTCGCTTGGCCTCATGCAGCATGTAGCTTCCTTCTCGTGCTTGCTTTGTAGCTTCCTTCTAGGCCTAGCTTTGTCAGATGACTTGAAGTTTCTGTAGCTTGCTACTTTGCAGTATGCTTTGGCATGGTCTCTTCCAGGTAGCTTCTTATCAGGTAGCTTGAGTCTTCGGTAGCTTGCTGCTTTGCAGTATGCTTTGGCATAATCTATTCCAGGTAGCTTCCTGCAGTAAGCAGTATGCTTTTTAGTTTACCAAATTCCTTTCACCATTCTATGCAGTATCCTTCCTTTGAGGCTTTCTCTATCGTATCTTCCTGCAGTCACATCGTTACAGTAACCTTACAAGATAGGTTATGCTTATAGATTGAGGGTTACTATTCTATGGTTTTGTCTCATCAAAACATACTTAAATCTGTTTTTACAGATGTGGTTGCCACTAACAAGTTGGTTGTTGGAGAAGGAGGACGAGGATGCAAGAAACATTAGTACTTAATTATTTCCTCAACTTTTTCGACAAATTAAGATTTTCAAGTTGTACATCTATATCTATTATTCATTTAGAATTTGTATTAACTGATAGGTTAAATAGTATTGTATGCAATTGAAAATTTTGAAACTAGAGTAAAAACAATTGAAATCTTATTACGGTTCAATGTTGAATGAATTCTTAAAGAGTCACACTTGTGTGCCCCAGGGGCACGGTGCCCCCAAATTAATTATCATATGGTGTTAAATATATACTCTACAGATATCATGTATATATTCTTCAGGTATCACAGGTATACTCATACATATGATACATATAGAGTATATTTATAACATCAAGAAACATAACAGTTATAGAGTATATATATAACACTTGAAGAGCATGTATATAACACCTAAATCTTAGCCCCTATGTGCCTCAGGGGTATATAAGTTTTTGTCATTATTAAATATTTTAAGCGACCAAACTATCATATTAAATGGTGTTTTAGTTATATGCAATCTATATTGATTCATGTAGTCATGTATAAGACATCGCACAAATACCACTTCAAAAGTGTAATACAAGATAACAAGATAACAAGATAATGGACTCAGGGAAAAAAAAAATAGAAACACAACACAATATATTTGTCTTCTTTTCTTTTCTATGTAATCGGTGTCGGATTCAGGATTTCGTGTTTCGGGAATATGGAAAGAAACACATATATAAAAAACATTTAAGTATATTGAAACAAAATTGATATAATTTATATGGTTATATATCGAATTTTAAAAGAATATGTGTCTCTCAGACAAAACTTTCACATTAAATATGTCTAATTAATTACTTAAAATTTTATGTTACTAAGGAACATTATGAAATAAAATATTGTTGAAGTTTTAATTAATTCTCTAAATAGCAGATCCTGAACTTCAATATTATAAGTTATTTACAAATGTAAATTTGTTGAATTTAAAAGTTTAGAGAATATATATATATATATATTTATATATAAGAGAAAAACTAAAATAAAGATGAGTTAATGAAAAATAACTGTTCAAACTTTTAAAACTTATTCATTAAGGAAATTGAATAATTTTTTTTCTTTTTTGCATATATATTTTAATATAAATTTTGTGAAATTTATTTCTATAATTTGGACTTTCATTTTTTTTTTATCATCTAATTAAAAGAAAAATTGATGGTCGTTAGTCACATTAAAAAGAAAGGCAAACCAAAGAAAAAAAAAAAAAAGTGGGTGTGTTGGAATAATGTGAGAAATCAATTAAAATAATGGTTTCAGAAAATAATTCAATTAAGATTTAAAATACTTAAAGGTTGTATATTAGTGTAGTGTGTTATATATATTTCACTAGTATAGACCCATTACATTATTTAAATAGATTGAAGTTAGAAAATGAAATAATTTATATAGAAAAAAAATATTTATGATTTTGTGATCATCAAAAGTAATATTAAATATAATGTAATTTTGTTAATATGTCATATAAAACTGTTTAAAAAATGAATAGATTAAAATATCTACAATATAAAGAAAATTAAAATATTGAATTTTGAAATAGATTATTTTATAAAATACACAACATTAATTAGGAGAGATCAGTTGGAGGTGTCGTGCGAAATATGCAAGCTTAACAATGAGATAATATATTATTTGAGGTAATATATATTGAAAAAGAAAATAATGATGAAATGTTGGCATGATTCAAGTGTAACTACAATCGAAAAGTTAATTAGAAATGAAATGTTGACATAATCCAAGATTCCAAGTGTAACAACAATCACTTAAATGTGATACATTTTAATCCTTTTTATCCAAGAAAAAATATATTATCTTTAATCTTCAATATAAGATTTTAAAAATATAATAATAATATTTATTTACTTGAGATTGTATTATATATAAACTTAAATTACATTCAAAGATATAAATAGTAGCATTTATTTAAATATGATAATTTTCTGAAAATTTTGTGGTTATCGAAATTCATAATTCTTTTTTTTTTAAACAATCGAAATTCGTGACTCTAATTGATGTATATGTTATTTCAATAATTTATACTTCTAATAAAGAAAAAATCTTACATGTACAAAATGAAATATCACATTTTAAAAGTTGATTCATTATGACATAAAAAAAGATTTTATAGTTTGTATTGGAAAAATTATCAATGATCTCTTTCAATATTTTCAATTTCTTTTTCCTTAATTAATATCGTAATATATATATATATATATATATATATATATATAAGACATCTATATTTATAAGACAATTTATTCAAATAAAATAAAAGAGCGTTTTTTGTATTATAGTCAAAAATTCATATTGCAATTGAAACTAGCCCCTAAGTTCATAATTTTTTTTTTGTAATTAACCCAAGATATAAATAGTAGCATTTATTTATACATGATATTTTTAAAGTTTCATACATGACTATTTTCTGAAATTTTTGTGGTTATCGAAATTTATGATTCTCGTTTTTTATAACAATTGAAATTCATGATTCTAATTGTTAAATATATACGTTATTTCAATACTATATATTTCTACCTATGGAGGACTTGGAATTTTTTTTATAATTATGGAAAATCTTGTGTGTGGAATTATAAAATAAAATCTCATATTTTATATGATTTATTAGCATTTAACTCCGTCACTTCTAATAGAGTACCATTCAAAAAAGGAGAAAAGAAAATGAGAAATAATATATTTTTTATTGGGTTCGATCTATCTAATCATAAATTCCATTCATTCTCTGACTCTTCTAATAATGTTCTTGTTCGAAAACAACGACACCCTATAAGAACACAAGATATATATAATATTATTAAAACATTACTTGATCAACTAAAAACACCCCTAAAGACAATTGATACAGATGCTATTAACCCAAATAATTCTAACCCTTTTTTTTCAATTCTTTAAACGAGTTGGCCTGTCGAGCATTGAAGCTTCAATATACCTTGCTTTGATTGAATCTTACGACTAATTCTTTTAGGTTGCAATTGAATTGATAAATCTATACTACAATTTTCAAACTTGAAACAATACTATCATTGGGATGGATATAACTTTATGTTAGAATGATAGTGATGAAGTTATAATCTTCTAAAGAGTCATTCTCTCAAATTAGTCAATTCAAGTGCAAATTTAACTTCAATGGAAAAACAAATTAGTTATCATCATTTATAATTGGAGACCCACATAAATCATAATGACAAACCAAAATTCTCGTATTAATAGATATTAGAGACTTGTTGAAATCAACATTTAATGCCTACCCACTTTACAGATACGACACAGTGAAGTTATCAAATAAACAATCCAAAAATGTTACCTCAAAAAATATAAATAAATAAATAACTCGAAAAAATAGACTAATTTCAATCCATATACATGTGATCTCTCACGTTCATTGTCATTTTCATTTAGCTGTATATTAATAAAATCTCACTCCATATAATCTTTCAGCGTATTAAGACAAGTGAAATGTCTATATCCTTCGTAAATTTGTAGATAAATGTTATTTTCTTTTTCAACTTCTTTGTTAAGGTTATATATTATAATCTTAAAGAGTCACCTGAGCTGGATTGAACTTGTTTAAATTTGTCCATCAATTTTGAGTCGGGTTTATAAAGTAGGTTAAAACCTGAGCCACGTAGATGGCAACCATATAAAGTTCAACATAATAAATTTGATATCAGACTGACTCACCAGACGAAACACAAGATGTAACATCGAATGTAACAGAAGACCTAAACTCAACTAACTATTGCGCAATCGAGCGATGAAGTGTCGTGATGTTGGGTAAAATAAAACACCCAACGTCACAACCCTGCAACACGAGACCATCCGATAATAAAGACAATGCGAGGATACCAAGAACATACCATGTGTGTACCTATTAAACAAGTATCACCATTCTGATTTTGGGGCGAAAAAATAACAAACACGAATACAAATAATATACAGAAAGATGTATATGGATAGGCATATTTGAGGCAATTTGCATCACTGAACAATTGGGGATGGGGCATAACACAAAAATAATGCAATTGGTAAGTAAAGTGTATATGGATACATATTGGTAAGAAGAGAATATAAAGATGTGTGTCACCCTCTACCTGTCAATTCAACTACTGCCTCTTGGACTAGCTCTTCCAGCAAATTCCCTTCGATTTCCCTGCCTAAATTATCCATCTCCAATCTCGATTTCTCCACCCACCCCTTCCCCACCACCTCCTCCGCACCATCCTCTCCACCACCAGGCTGTTGTCGTCCCCACCATCACCCGAAACGCATCCCGCCTCACCAGAAAACCAGCCGCTCATCTGGGCCCACACCTCATCCAACATTGTTGACTCTGGAGCGCTGTTCTTGGCTTCGACAATCTCCACTAGTACTGTGTTTACACAGTCAAAAACGAGTTTCTGCATCGATCTCTTTTGCCTTCGCTTGGCCTCATGCAGCATGTCCTTGTCGTTTATATCGATGTACTTGTCTCTTAATGATGGGTTAAGTGGGCTTTCGGGTTGTTGTTACCGTGGAGTAAGCAACACCAAGTATAAATGCAATATCAAAATCAGTAACACCAAATGTACACAGTGAGATAGAAATGATAGCTTGCTAAAAAAGAAAGAGAGAAGATATTCTTTGTATTGAAGATAAGTGTCTCCAGCCCCTTAACAATACATATTTTCTTCTATTTATACTACTCCCCTATAAGAGGGGGTATTTGTGTCATTTTCTCTTCAATATTTCCTTGTTGCCTAAGCCATCTCTAATATTCGCTTTTTCAAGATACTTCCTTTGTTGCTCCAAGTACACCTCTCCTTCTCCAGAATCTTCCATTTTCTGTTATTCTTTATGGCCACGTCAGCAGCCCCTATAGCATGCTTGTCATCATTACTTTTGAACTATTATCCTCTACTTCGAGCGTACGGAATCCGTTCGGCTGCTTCTTAATGTGGTGTCACTACTTCTGCTCAACCTGAGTTTTGGCGCTTCTGCAGCCGTTTCTGGATGTGTGGGGTCTCTTCCTATCTTTACCTCTTCTGAATCTCTGCATCTCTGCCAGTTCTGTAATCTCATGGTCTTGTGGAATTTCTCATCTGCAGCTCCTTAAGTCTTTGCCACTTCTGTCTTCACCTCTGCCGTACGAGAGCAGTTCTGCAGAATCGCTATTCTATGATTTTTGTTTTTATTAGAAGTAAGATATCCAAGGATAATGACGTAAGACCCTTTTATAGTCTCGTCCTTCCCACATCAGCTACTCCCCCTGGTGCAGTCGAGCAGATCTGGTTTTGTAGAGCTGGTCGGCTGCAGCACTTCTTGTTCTTCTCTCGATCAGAGAGCTAATTTTCCCCTTAGCTACTCCCCCTGGTACAGTCGAGCAGATCTGGTTTTGCAGAGCTAGTCGGCTGCAGCACTTCATGTTCTTCTCTCGATCAGAGAGCTAATTTTCCACTTAGCTACTCCCCTTGGTGCAGTCGAGCAGATTTGGTTTTGCAGAGCTGGTCGGCTGCAGCACTTCTTGTTCTTCTCTCGATCAGAGAGTTAATTTTCCCCTTAGCTACTCCCCTGGTGCAGTTGAGCAGATCTGGTTTTGCAGAGCTGGTCGGCTGCAGCACTTCATGTTCTTCTCTCGATCAGAGAGCTAACTTTCCCCTTAGCTACTCCCCCTGGTGCAGTCGAGCAGATCTGGTTTTGCAGAGCTGGTCAGCTGCAGCACTTCTTGTTCTTCTCTCAATCAGAGAGCTAACTTTCCCCTTAGCTACTCCCCCTGGTGCAGTCGAGCAGATCTGGTTTTGCAGAGCTGGTTGGCTGCAACACTTCATGTTCTTCTCTCGATCAGAGAGCTAATTTTCCCCTTAGCTACTCCCCCTGGTGCAGTCGAGCAGATCTGGTTTTTTGCAGAGTTGGTTGGCTGCAGCACTTCTTGTTCTTCTCTCGATCAGAATTTATAGGTTTTAGATTTGAGTTCTCCACGCGTTGTTCCTCTTTTTCTTCGTATGTCAGACATTGTGGCAGTAAGTGTCCTTTCAGTCTACTTTTTAAACGTCATATCCGATGTGTGTAATCTGGTTCCTACACGTGTCGGTTATCCAACGGTGGGATGCAAAACGTCGCGCCTCTTCCCAACGCAATATATTCAAAAATTTTGCTCTAATTCTTACTTTCTCTTTCCTCATTCTCGCCTTCTTCGTCTTCTTGCGATTTCTCATCTTCTCCGGCGATTCTGGTGTAAAAGTCTGCTAGAGATTCTATTCCGGTGAACCTTCTTCTCCTTCTTCTTCCTTTGCGTTCGTTTTTCCATGGCGAGAGGAGGTAATTTCTAACCTTTGGTTTTCTTGTTTGTTTCGTGATTTATGTGCAGTGGCTGTGAACTGGGTATTTGTGCTCTTTAGAACTTTGGATCTTGTGGCTGTTTTTGTTGGGTATCTGGCTTGTTTTTGGGATTTTCTGGCGATTTTTTTAGATTAGCTTCTTTTCCTATCAACCTCCTTCTTTCTCATGGCTTCTTCTGATCGTGAAACTGACTCTTCCACCCATCAAGCCCTCGAGAGAGATTCTCCTTCTGTTATCCCTGTTCCTAGCGAGCAGTCCACCTCCTCTTCTTCCACCAGGGTTTCTCCTCCTGTCGAGGAGGAAGAGACTTCTGACGCCAGCATTGACCCCATTAGTTACAGCGCTTCTGACCCCAATTTTGATTTTGTTAGCCATCGTTCTTCTTTTACTCCCGATTAGTAGATACTCTTCGCTTAGCCTTTGACATCCCTCAGAGTTTCTGTATATATTGCCCTGCCGGGCATCATCGGCCTAATTTCCTCTCTGGGCGCAAGTTGGCCTTCTGGTCGGCTCAGTTGAGGGCTGGGGTTCGCTTCCCTGTGAATCCCTATCTCTGTAGATTATCATTCTTTTATCAAGTTCCCTTGAATCAGTTTACCCCTTCTGCCATCCGTCTAATGCTAGGGTTCTTCATAATTCTGAAGGGTAATGGTGGAAACCCTACTGCAGAACTTTTCTTCTCCAATTTTCCTCTTAAATATAAACCACCCTTTTTCTATGTCACTGCCGACCCTCGAGGTCTGATTCATTTTCTGGGTAAGCCCCAGAGTCGAGATAAACATTGGAAAAAAGATTATTTCTTCATTTCTGGTACTGATACTTGGGATTTTCCAACTGGCCCTTGGGTGTGTACCAAGCCTTTGGTGAAGAAGGAATTTTACGTCAGCTGTCCCCCCTCCGATCGAGCAATAATTGAAGAACTGAATTCCTCTATACATACCATAGGTCCCTTCGATGTAGTTAGCTTAGTTGAACAGTCTTCTGTTTTATCCTATTTTGGTCTTTGTTCTGGAGAGACCACTTGTCCTTCTGAGTTTGGTATTTCTCTTTTTCTGTCACTCCTTTGCACATTATTCTTTTACTTGCTATTCCTGTTTATAAGACATTGTTTTGATGATGTAGAATCTGTCTGGAAGAGAGCTCTGCCACGTCGGGAGCCTAATTCTCCTCCTCTTCCTCGCTCAGGCGATGTGCCTTCTTCAGAACCCCGTACTACAGCTTCTGCCTCTATCGGTGCCCGAGGTGACAGAGGTAAGCGTCCTCAGAGCTCTACTGAGCAGCTTCCAGAAGCTCGGCGCCCACGCCTTCAGTCTCCTTCCCGAGGTGCACATGAATCCACTCCGCCTCTGAAGGAACGATCCAGGTCGAGCCGGGTAAGGCTCTCTGCCAATGACGCCTTTACTCTTGAGCTCCCTAAGTCTCTTCTGGAGCTCTCTGCAGAAGAGTCTCGTCGGTTCCTTCAACTCTGCCTCACTCCTGCCGATAATTACGCGCTAGGGCGAGTCTCTCAGGAGAATGAGCTCTGCATGGGTGCCCACCATCTTCTGAAGGTATTTCACCATCATTTTATCCTGGAGTTTGTTTGTACTTTTCTTAGGATTCTCCGTTTATCTCTGTGTTCTGTGGTTTGCAGTCTTTGGTTCACTTCAATAGACTTCAATCGAAGGTGGGATCAGCTGCAGACCCTGCTGCCCTCATATCGGAGAAGGATAATGAGATTTCGGCGCTGAAATTTAAGCTGGTAGAGCAGGAGAAGGAGATCAAGGCGCTGAGGCAAGGGAAGGATCAGGCAAAATCCAAGTTGGCAGAGCTGGAGAAGGAGGTGGACTTCTGGAAACAGAAAACCTCTGAAGAGAAAACCCGCAGCCGAGAGTATAGACTTCGGAAATTTTCTGAAGGAATAGATGCTTGCAAAAGAAATCTCCACATGACGGCTGCAGGTCAGAACTTTTTGGAGGAGTTGATAACGGGCTTGAAGGAGGCATACCTTAAGAGCACGAGTTCTCTGGTCGACTTTTGCCCGCACATAGGTTTTTATTATGGGTTTGGCTTTGACGCGGCGCAGAAGCAAGCTCAGGACCAAGGTTTTGCGGGCACCTTTGATTTTAATGGGCCTCTGGACGACATACCAGCTTCTCTCCATTTCGAGGGGGACCCAACAGAAGACCCCGACTCTCCTTGGTGGCTGCCCGTTCTCCAGAAGGCCTACGCTAGGTTGTGTTCTGCTCCAACCGAAGCGTTCACCCCTGTAGACCCTTCTTCCTGCAAGTTCCCTCTTCTGGCGGCCCCCGCTTTACCTGCCCCTTCTGTCACCACTTCTCAGCCCGAATCAGTGGATCTGATAGTCTTAAGCGGAGACTCTTCTGAGGTTACCCCTGCCGTTAATGTGCCTCCTGAGCATTCCTCAGAGGAGTTGGCAGAACTTCCTTCTGCAGATCTCCAGATCAGGCCTGATTCTGCCGGCGATGACCCTTCTATCCAAGATCCCCCTGCTAATACTTAACCAAACTCTTATTTAATTCATGTTAATTCTGTTTATTTTGTTTCTGTTCAAACAATATTTTAAATTTCTGTACTTGCTTCTGTAATTCACTTCATGCCATGATAGCTTTTGATGTCATTGGCCTTATTCGCTTATGTTTATATGCTTCCTATTATCATTGCCTTATATTTCGTGATTATAAGCAGTTATCACAACATATATGAGTATGAACAAAAATAGATATAAACAAAAGTGATTAAAAAGGAAATACTCATAGAAGCAGTCAATCTTTGGTTAAGGCATTTCACTTTTCTCTTCCTTTACATTGGTTTTTACAATTTTAAAAGCTTCCCTTGTTTCTCTTTCTCGCCCTTTCTTTTGCTAGCATCTCTCTTCCTCTGTTTCCTGAATAGAAGTACAGATTATATTTATTAGCCTTGAAGAACCTATTTGAATTTTCTTCTAAAGTACAATTCGAACTTGGCCCCACCAACCCTAGTCAGAGGTGTGTTAGACCCAGAGGTCTACCTCTGCCAGGGTGGCTGCTTTCTAGGGCATATTTCATGTTTGGCCCCACTGACCATAGTCAGAGGTGTGTTAGACCCAGAGGTCTACCTCTGCCAGGTTGGCTGCTTTCTAGGGCAGATTTTATGTTTGGCCCCACCGACCCTAGTCAGAGGTGTGTTAGACCCAGAGGTCTACCTCTGCCAGGGTGGCTGCTTTCTAGGGCAAATTTTATGTTTGGCCCCACCGACCCTAGTCAGAGGTGTGTTAGAGCCAGATGTCTACCTCTGCCAAGGTGGCTGCTTTCTAGGGCGAAAATGCAGAGTTTAAGAGATGTTTCGTACTTGTTTCTTTTAGGCGTAATATTTCTTGAGGTTGTAGATGTTCCATGGTCTGGCTACCTCCTTTCCTTCCTCTGTCATCAGCCGATACGCGCCTCCTTTCAACACTTCTGATACAATGTACGGGCCCTCCCAGTTCGGTTCTAATTTCCCCTTAGGTTTTAATGCATCAGCTTTTCTGAGGACTAAATCCCCTTTGCTCAGACGTCGTAGCCGCACTCTTTTGTCATATGCTGCCTTGACTCTGCTCTTGAATTTTTCAATCTTCAGTCGTGCCATTTCCATTTCCTCATCTAGTAGATCTAAGTTCTCTTTCACGAGTTCCTCGTTTTGTGCTTCGTCAAATGCCATCACCCTATGGGTCTCCATCCCCACCTCTGCCGGGATTACGGCATTAGCCCCATATACAAGGTTAAACGGAGTCATGTCAGTAGCCACTCTCGGTGTTGTTCTGTAAGCCCATAGAACTGAATCTAGCTCCTCTGCCCAACTGCCTTTAAGAGTTTCTATCCTTGTCTTTAATCCGTTGATTATGGTTCTGTTGGTTACTTCCACCTGGCCATTTGCTTGCGGATGTGCTACCGCCGCAAACCTCTGAGTGATTTTCATCTCTGTGCACTAGGCCTTTATTTTCTTTCCGCAGAACTGGGTGCCATTATCTGAAATTAAAATTTGAGGGACTCCGTATCGGCAATAGATCTGTTTCCATAGGAATTTTATGACATTTTGCTCATCTATTTTCCCCAATGGTTCTGCCTCTACCCACTTCGTGAAATAGTCTATGACAACTATCAAGAATTTCTTCTGCCCCTTAGACAGTGGCAGTGGTCCGACCAAGTCTATCCCCCATTGGGCGAAAGGACATGGGGAATGCATCTTTCCCAATTCTTCCGCTGGGCTGTGTATTAAAGGGCCGTGGATCTGGCAGCTGTGGCACTTCTGCACCAATTCTCTTGTATCTGTGCTCATTGTCGGCCAGAAGTACCCGGCACGTAAGACTTTTCGTACCAACGTCTTTGACCCCACGTGGTCGGCTCCGCATCCTTCATGCGCTTCTCGTAGCACGTATAGTCCTTCTTCTCTGTTCAGACATCGCAGGTATGCTTGTGAAAAGGAACGTCGGAAGAGCTGCTCCCCAATGATGCAATACTTTAGCGTTTCCTTTGTCCAGCTCGAGCTTACCGATGTTTCCATTTTTTTCACTTCGTTGATGATGGGAGTTCTCCAATCATCCAATTCTTCCATTTCTGCGACCTCTGCATCTCCATCCCGTTTTTCAGCTACTAACAGAGTTATTTTTCGTGGATGCAAAAGTGGGTAGGAGCTGGCAATTTTTGCCAGGTAGTCTGCTTATACATTCTCTGCCCTCGGGATCTGCTTTAATTCAAATGTTTCGAAACACAGCTTAATCTTAGAGATTTCCTTCAGGTATCCCGATAACGACTTTTTTTTGACTTCGTATGATCCTTCATGTTGCTCGAACACCAGCTGTGAGTCTGTGTGAGCTACAAGGTTGTTCCCACCGGCCTCTTTCACGATATTCATGCCTCGCACTAAGGCCTCATATTCTGCTTCATTGTTTGATACAGAATAATTCAGTTTGATGGCATATTGCATACTCTGCCCGTCTGGACATTCCACTAAAACTCCCACGCCACAGCCGTCTTTAGTTGCAGATCCATCCACAAAAATCTTCCAAATCCTCTCCTCCTCTGGCAGAGCTAGTGACTCTTGCAAGAAATCTGCCAAAGCTTGTGCCTTAATAGCCTTCCGTGGCTCAAATTCCACGTCGTATGCCCCTAGCTCTACCGCCCACTTCACCATCCTTCCAGATGTGTCAGCTCTGCCCATGGTCTGGGGCAATGGATAATTTGTGCGCGTAATGACCTTATGTGAGAGGAAATATGGACGGAGTCTCCTAGCCGTAATGATAACAGCCAGCCCTGCCTTCTCAATCTCTGCGTATCGGACCTCTGGGCCCTGTAACATATGACTTACATAATATATCGGCATTTGTTGATGTTCCACTTCTTTTATCAAGACCGTACTAACTGCCACCTCCCCTACTGAAATATACATGTACAATGTTTCACCCTTCTCTGGCTTGTAGAGCTGGGGTAAGCTGGCCAGGTACTCTTTTAGTTCTTTAAAGGCTTGATTGTACTCCTCCGTCCATTGGAACTTACATCCTTTCCTCAAGATTTTGAAGAATGAGTGACTCTTGTCGGCTGATTTGGAGACAAACCTACTCATCGCGGTTATTCTCCCTAGCAACCTCTGCACTTCCTTCACATTCTTGGGTGGTGCCATATCTATCACAGCCTTTATTTTTTCTGGATTGACCTTTATTTCCTCCTTGGTAACCATGAACCCCAGAAACTTTCCAGACGTTACCCCGAAACTACATTTTTCTGGGTTCAACATCCCACTGCTTCATGTGATGGTGAAGGCTTCCTCTAGGTCTGCCACGTGCTGCTCGGCCTCCTTGCTTTTCACAAGCATGTCATCCACATAGACTTCCATGTTCCTCCCCAGCATAGGCTTGAACAATTTGTCCACCATCCGCTGGTATGTAGCCCCCGCATTTTTCAAACCAAAAGACATTCGTACATATCCATATGTGCCCGCAGCTGTGATGAAACAGACCTTCTTGACGTCTGCCGGATCCAAATGGATCTGATGGTACCCCTTGTAAGCATCCATTAAAGACAGACGTGCGCACCCAGACGTTGAGTCCACCAACTGATCAATGCAGGG
Source organism: Scutellaria baicalensis (assembly GCA_005771605.1). Lineage (NCBI taxonomy): Eukaryota > Viridiplantae > Streptophyta > Magnoliopsida > Lamiales > Lamiaceae > Scutellaria > Scutellaria baicalensis. The sequence goes on along the minus strand of CM016726.1, from coordinate 6,448,007 downwards.
TAACGGATAGTGATCTTTGGGGCATGCTTTGTTCAGATCACGGAAATCGATGCACATGCGTCATTTCTTATTGGGTTTTGGCACTAAGACGGCATTAGACAACCACTCAGGAAACTGGACAGGCACGACGTGTCCTGAATCCAACAGCTTTTGCACCTCTGCTTGTATAATTTTATCTTTTTCCGCTCCAAAGTTTCGAAGTCTCTGTTTAACAGGCCGTACGTCTGGACATATATTTAGCCGATGCACCGCTACCTCTGGATGAATACCCTTCATATCTGTTGCCTGAAAGGCGAATAGATCGACATTCTCTCTAAGGCACTTGATCAGTTCTGCCTGCTCTGCCATCGGAATCTCTGCGCTAATCTTGGTACAAAACCCCTTCTTTCCAGGGTACAGTTCTACTGACAAAAGCTCCCCTTCCACTGCCATCTTCCCATGTTCTTCTTCCTCCTTTTCCACCCTCTGCCGTTTCCCTCCAACGTCTTCCTCTGCAGCTCTGTTTGCCACTGGCAAAGCCCATTTGTGTGCCACCCTTATGGATTCGACATAACATCTTCTAGAGTGGATTTGGTTGGCTTTCAACTCCCCTATCCCCGCAGATGTGGGGAACTTGACCTTCATGTAGTAGGTGGAAACCACCGCCTTTAGCTCATTTAGTATGGGGCGTCCGAATATAACATTGTAGGCAGACGGTGTATCCACTATTAGGAAGTCCATCATCAACCTCTTCTGCCGGGGCCATTCTCCCACCAAGACATGTAGGGTCACTGCTCCCAAAGGGTGGACTGCTCCTCCAGTAAAGCTGTACAATGCTGTGTTCACCGGGCGGATCTGGGTTTTGATATCCATTTTCTCAAAGCAATCTTTGTAGATGATATCAGCAGAGCTTCCCGTGTCTACAAATACTCTAGCCACGTCATACCCCGCTATTTCTACCGTTACTACCAAGGAATCGTTATAGGGCTTCAACATCGGAGTCTCATCGGCTGCCCCGAACACGATATCTGGAGAGGGTTGAACTTCAGACATCTCCATGTGCTGATCATGCTAGCCTTGCGCATATCTTAGGGCCGACTTCCTAGCCCTATTTGAGTCTCCTCCGTGAGGGCCACCCACAATTATATTAATGAAACCCTTCTTCGGTGGTGGAGGCAGATCCTTCTCCTCTTCTTTCCTTTCTTTGCCCCAAGCGCTTTCTCCCTCCTCTGGTCTTTCATTCCTCTTTCCATAATTCCCTGCATAACCCCCTCTTTTATCCTCAAAGCCCTTCAGCACTCCTGCTCTGACGAGCCATTCTATCTCATTTTTCAGGTGTCTGCATTCATTTGTGTCATGACCGTACTCATTGTGGAACAAGCAGAAGTACCACCCATTTGGTCGTGTTGGGGCCTGGGCCCTGTTTGGGAGAAATCTGAACGGAGCTGTTTTCTCAGAGAGTTGGAACACCCTTGCCAAAGGAGATTTCAGTGGGGTATACTTGGTATAATCTCCTCTGCCCAAGTCCTCTTCCCGCCTTCTACCTTCAGGTCGGGGCTCTATCGGTCTTCGTGCATTGGTGTCTTTGGGATTTGGTCTTTCTGCCCTTTTGGCTCGGCTCACGTCTTCCAAGTTGATGAATTTGTCTGCCCGAGCAAGGACTTCTTCAAATGTATTAGCTGGCCTTTTTGCTAGGGAACGAAACAAATCTCCCTCTCGCAGCCCTTGGACCACAGCGCTGATCTTCACCTCTACCATGGCGGAGGGAACTTCTAGAGCGGCTGTGCTGAAACGCTTAATGAATGCCCTCAGGGATTCATCAGCCCCTTACTTCAAGGTGAACAGAGATTGGGAGGTTCACCTCTGACGTCTCGCACTGGAAAATTGATGCAAAAACGTAGAGTTGAAGTCACGAAATGAATGAATGCTGTCTTCCGCTAATTGCCCGAACCACCTCTGGGCCGCTTGTGTGAGGGTGGTTAAGAACACCCGGCATTTAACTCCATCTGAGTATTGATGCAGAAGAACGACGTTCTCGAATCGCAGAAGGTGGTCATACGGGTCAGTGGACCCATCGTATTCAAAAGTTAGGGGTTTAAAGCTTGCTGGCAGCTCATCCATCCGTACAGCCCTCGTGAATGGGCTTCCCCCGGGCACTTGGATCTGACTCGCAGCACCTATCCTCTGTCTCAACAATTGTATTTCACGTTGCATTTCTTCCATCTGTTTTTGTACTTCTCGATCCTGAGTGCGCTACGTAGAGATGTCTGCAGACGAGGCCTCGGGTGTTTGGTATTTCCATTGTGGCGGGTGGCTGTCTGCAGTATGCTCAAGAACTGTTTCCGGCCGACACGACCGCAATCCCTGAGCAGAGATCTTCGTGCCCCGTATTTCTGTAGTCTCGTACTTTTCTTCTCCACCTCCTCTATTTTTCTCGGCAGCGGCCTTTCCCAGGGCCTTCTGCACAGCCGAGTGAATGAAGCTGTACAACTGCTCTGGAGTGAAGGTCCATAGCCCTGGAACAATTGGTTCCCTTTTTTCTTCCGATCTCCCTCTCGCTCTTGACGTTTCTGGTCTCGCCACCTCCTGAAACTCTCCTTCCAGATCTCGAATCACCCGATCTGCCATTGATTTTGCTAACTCACCCCGATTTTTTCCTACTCTCCGGAAGAACAGATGTTCTTGATGTGCACAGTAGAAGAAAGTTCCCGATGCCAAAAAACAGAAGTAATGGAAAACAATTAGGAAAAGAAGGAAACTCACTTCCTTTACCTAGTTTCCCACAGACGGCGCCATTGTTGTTACCGTGGAGTAAGCAACACCAAGTATAAATGCAATATCAAAATCAACAACACCAAATGTACACAAGTGAGATAGAAATGATAGCTTGCTAAAAAAGAAAGAGAGAAGATATTCTTTGTATTGAAGATAAGTGTCTCCAGCCCCTTAAAAATACATATTTTCTTCTATTTATACTACTTCCCTATAAGAGGGGGTATTTGTGCCATTTTCTCTTCAATATTTCCTTGTTGCCTAAGCCATCTCTAATATTCGCTTTTTCAAGATACTTCCTTTGTTGCTCCAAGTACACCTCTCCTTCTCCAGAATCTTCCATTTTCTGTTATTCTTTATGGCCACGTCAGCAGCCCCTATAGCATGCTTGTCATCATTACTTTTGAACTATTATCCTCTACTTCGAGCGTACGGAATCCGTTCGGCTGCTTCTTAATGTGGTGTCACTACTTCTGCTCAACCTGAGTATTGGCGCTTCTGCAGCCGTTTCTGGATGTGTGGGGTCTCTTCCTATCTTTACCTCTTCTGAATCTCTGCATCTCTGCCAGTTCTGTAATCTCATGGTCTTGTGGAATTTCTCATCTGCAGCTCCTTAAGTCTTTGCCACTTCTGTCTTCACCTCTGCCGTACGAGAGCAGTTCTGCAGAATCGCTATTCTATGGTTTTTGTTTTTATTAGAAGTAAGATATCCAAGGATAATGACGTAAGACCCTTTTATAGTCTCGTCCTTCCCACATCACGGGTGAGTGCCATCTGGTGAGAAATGAGTCCAATTTCATCTCACCTTGGAGACCAGCCACGGATAGTAATGTCTTCACATAAAGAAACCATTCTCGTTCTCCTTCATCTATTCCTTGGGTGGTTAGGGATTCCTTCATGGGATATGATGAGGCGGTATCCATGCATGACTCATCCCATGATAGGGTGCGAGTAATAGAGCCTATAGGTGGTGATTTGTCGATCAAGTTTGAACTGATTGGATTATGGGGCAACTCAGATCCTGATATGATGGTTAGTAAAATAATTAACAACCCAATTAAGCAGTAGATAAGAAAAAAGTATGCAGCTAAATGCATAATTCAGGCAACACAAAATGTACCATTGCGATCAGGTTTGACATAAAGAGGGAACACTTTTGCTGTTTGTTCATACTCTTCAAAGGGTGGATTTAAGATAGATATTGGACTTGGCTGCTCCTGGTTTTCATTGGGATTCTGAGATGCAACAGGTTCTGACATGGATAGTCGTGTCTGAAAAAGATAATGTATACTATCATCATCAGTTGACAGTTTAGAATAACATAAATGATCTGGCAACTAAAAATTAAAAAGATATGAAGGGAGTAATTTGAACTTTAAAACCCTGCAACAGCAAGTGCTCAAATAGTACCCACAAAAGCCAATAGGAAGATGTGAACACTATAGCAAAACTAGAGGCGCACATACCGTAAAAGAACATCCAGCATAGAGTTAAGTGTGGAAGAATCATGGATATTTCTTTCATCCCTGGATTTTATATTTATTACAATCCAGCAAATTCTCAATCAATATTTTCTTATCTACTAGTCTTATACGCAATCTTATTACTTCTCACTGATCATCCAGACTTTATAGTGGCCAAGCCAATTCTGCTTCAGTACAAGATGAGTTTGATCATCATCCTATGTAAAGCTGCAAGAATAAATCTCACAAGGTGTCTCTAAGAGAATCTATGGGAAAGGGAGCATAGGGAAGCCCAAAAAAAAGCACTCAGACACCAGTGCTTGATGATTCACCTTGGCATCAGGCAAAAACTAGGAAGGAAGTAACATGAAAGAAATTTTACTAATCTTAAGCCAGTGACCACCCACACAAAGCATGAATCAAGTTAATTAAGTCTTGAAGCATGATCTAAAAGTATGGTAAAAATTACCTCAGGAGAGACCATGTCCTGCTTGAAACTCAAATTTGAGGAAGATGCTTTATTTGATGGCTCCAGCAGACTAGCTGATGAAAAGTCGGGCCCTTCGTCAATAAGGATTTCAGTTTTATCATTGCTGATTTCTCCAGGACAAGACCGAAATTCATCTTTGGTTTCAGAAGCAAGAGATTTTTCTTTACTGTTCTTTTTGTTCATTGAGAACAAACTTGAAACTTTCCCTTTCAAAGATGATTTAACACTTCTTACCTTTGTGTCCTCCTTAGGAACTTCAAATTTACCCTAATCAGAAACTGAAATGTCTGCATTAAGCCCAGTTTCTAGCTGAGTGGAAGATACAGGAACAGATTTCGACCGCATTAGATTCCTTGTTGAGTTATCCACATTTTTATCCATCTTATGTTCACTAAATAAGAGAGAATTTGAGTCCTTCAGTTCTTGATTGGAACTGCCATCATGCCCAGGCATTGCTACCTTCTTCGCCTCAGAAAGAGCTAGCATTTCACCCAATGTGCTGGAGCTTCTCCTAACATGTCTTTGTTCTTGACAACTCCCACTAGATGCCATCATGGCCCATCTTTCAGAGAGACGTTTTTTTGCTTCTCTGCAAACTAATGATTCCGGAGAGTATGACGCTCTGCTAAAAGATGAGGTTGAGTATGGACTACCAAGCCTATTACCATAATCCCAAGAGTGCCTTGATACAGGCGACACGACTTCTGAATCACTGAGAATATCAGCTGGGTACTCAATTTCTGATTTGTTGAATGAACTTTCATCAGCCACATAGCCATTGGAAAACACTGATGAAAATAAGGTTTCATCTCTCGTGCCTACCAAGTTTTTCACGCATTTGCTGAGTGATTGCTTTTGCAACTTCCCTGGATTCCTGATTCTCATTATCTTCAACATCCCCAAAAAACTCTTCACCATGTATCCTATCTGCTTCTGAGAGCCTCGTTCCACCACAGCCTCCTCTAACAATAGCCAAGGCCCTTCTTAAAGGGGATCGGGTGTGTGATCTCCCACTCACACTTGGTGTTGCCCCTGCGGTTGGCAACACCAGCCGCAACACTGGCCCGACCTTGCTGGCTCAGCTCATTATGCAGCGTCAGTCACTGACAGATCACATTGAAGACCTTATCCAAATTCGTGACAATTTGGATGCCTTGATTTCAGCTCAAAAAGGGCGTGATGGTGGTGGTGTGGCCGAAGGTGGTGATGATGAAGATGATGATGGTGCAGCATGTAGTGTTTGAAGTTGTTTGGCAGTTGTTATTCTATTTTTTTAAGTTTCGTTTAATTCCAGTTGATTAGGGTTCAAAACATTTGTCTTGGTTTGTATAATTTATTTTGGATTATGACTATTGATGGTGATGAATTTTATTGATTATTCTTATGTCACTATTTTTAGTTGTTTGTGTTGTGATTGTAGGATTAAAGGGGAGATCTAATCCAATTTGTAAAGTTCGAATCTCAATCAAGAGCAGCAATCAAACTACTTCCAATTCCCAGAAAATCAGCTCAAGAACTTGCTTGCATGAACACATGCAATGACGAATCGAAAACGAAGAAAACGAACGCAAAACACACAAGATTTTACGTGGTTCGGCCGATTAAATCGTACCTACATCCACGGCGAAGAGATCGCAAGCTTTATCACTCAGAAACAACGTACAATTACAGAGAATTGAACTCACACGCAAATTAGGGTTTTCTACTAAAGAACACGAACCCTAATTCTAACTGAACTCTCTTAAGCGTAAGAATTAAATCACGATACTACAACTGAACATAGCTGACACTATATATAGAAGAAGCCCTCAACCAATTTCAGCAACCGATCACTGGATAAGCTCGAATTTCTATTTCAATTCTTGGAGCTGTGCCAGAAACCCTAACAGAAAACTACCCTGGACCGCTGAATCTTGACGAGGCCAGTTCAGCCGGTTTTAGCCCAGTTCTTCACATCCCGAACCCGGTTCTGTAATCTTCGATTTATTTCTGAATAAAACCCTTACAAAATCTCCACCTTTAGTCAGAAATTGTACCTGCAAAACACAACAGCAAACAACAACACTTCTACAAGCGTTGTCTATTAGTTAAACTGAAAAACAAACACTTACCACTGCTGAACTCTTACCAAGTTCATGCAATGATTAAATTTAGACCAAGACACTACTTTAGTGAGCATATTAGCAACATTCTCCTCAGTGTCTACCTTCTTAGCTTCTATCACACCTTTATCCACCATATCTCTCACAAAATGCAACCTAACATCTATATGTTTGGACCTTTCATGGAAGACTTGGTGTTTGATAAGATGCAGAGCACTTTGGTTGTCACAAAGGATGTCTACTTTGGTCTGATTCACTCCCATTTTCTCTAGAATGCCTCTGATCCAAACTGATTCCTTCATAGCTTCTGTCATAGCTATGTATTCTGCCTCAGTGGTAGATAGAGCTACCACTTGCTGCTGAATTGCTTTCCAAGCTATTGTTGTACCATACATGGTGAAGATGTAACCTGTGAGGCTTTTCCTTGTGTCCTTATTACCTGCAAAGTCTGAGTCAACATAGTCTTTAACTGGTTCTATCCACTTCTTAATCTGCTTCTGAAAAGATAGGCCATACTCTCTTGTTCCAACCACATATCTAAGGATCCATTTCACAGCTTCCCAGTGACTCTTACCAGGATCAGCCATGTACCTGCTCACGACACTCATTGCAAATGCTAAATCAGGTCTGCTACACACCATTGAATACATGAGGCTTCCCACAGCACTTGCATAAGGAATCCTTTCCATGTGTATGATCTCTTCTTTAGTGCTAGGCTTCTGATCTGCAGACAATTGGAATTGAGTGCTGAGAGGTGTTTTTACTTCCTTTGCTAGATGCATGTTGAACCTCCTCAAAACCTTGCTCATATAATCTGCCTGAGTTAGGAACAACTTTCCTGCTACTCTATCTCTCTTAATGTCCATTCCAAGAATTCTCCTTGCTTCCCCTAGGTCCTTCATGTCATAGTTGGCTCTGAGTTTCTCTTTCAGAGCTTCAATCCCAAGCATATCTTTACTTGCAATTAACATATCATCCACATATAGTAGGAGATATGTATGAACTAACTTTCATTCCTTTTCTAAGTAGACACAGTCATCATAACTACACCTGCTCAGTCCTATGCTCAGCATATACTTATTGAAATGCCTATACCACTGCCTTGGACTTTGCTTAAGTCCATATAGAGACCTTTGTAGTAGACAGACTTTGTCTTCCTCTCCTTGTCTTATGAAGCCCTCTGGTTGGTTCATATAAAGAGTTTCATCAAGGTTGCCATGTAAAAATGTTGTTTTAACATCCATCTGCTGTAGCTCCATATTGAACTGAGTTACCAAAGCTAGAAGAATTCTTATGGATGAGTGCTTCACAACTGGAGAGAACACTTCATTGTAGTCAATTCCCTCTCTTTGTGTGTATCCTTTTGCCACCAATCTTGCCTTATACCTGATCTTTTCTAAGTTGTGCACCTCTAATTTTCTTTTGAAAATCCATTTACACCCTATGACCTTCTGCCCCTTTGGCTTTGTTACAAGAGTCCAAGTCTTATTCTTTTCCAAAGAATTTATTTCCTCTTGCATAGCTTCCTGCCATTGCTTGCTTTCCTTTGACCTCATAGCATTCCTATAGTTATCAGGTTCTTCTGATTCCAGGTCTTCTGCTATTGTCAATGCATATGAAATGATATCAGCTTGTCCAAATCTAGTAGGGGGTGGACTTATCTCCTTTGTCTATCTCTGGCTAATCTGTAATTCCTGAGGTTCTCTCCTTGAGTTCCTTCATTATCAGATCCTGGTTCAGATCCCTCTGGATGTTGTTCATCTTCTCCATGATCAGACTCCACCTCAACTTGAGTGCTCTAATTTTCTGCAGGCTCCACCTCAGTTTGTTACACTTCAGCTTCAAGTGTTTCCCTGTCTTGATCACTTGAGTCATCACTATTTGATCTATATCCCATGGTAGACTCTCTGAACACTACATCCCCACTTATCAAACACTTTTGATGTCCTTCTTCTAGACACCACAGCTTGTATCCCTTAACTCCAGGAGGGTAGCCTATAAAGATGCACCTCAAGGCCCTTGGATCTAACTTGTCTTGTTTGATGTGAGCATATGCTAGGCATCCAAATGTTCTCAAATGTGAGTAGCTGGGTATCTTACCATACCAAACTTCATCTGGAACTTTGAATTCAATGGCTGAAGAAGGAGATTTATTGATCACATATGCTGCTGTGGTGACTGCCTCACCCCAAAATCCTTTTGGTAGCCTTGCACTAATCAGCATGCATCTAACCCGTTCAAGGAGTGTCATATTCATCCTCTCAGCCACTCCATTTTGCTGTGGATTGGCTGCAATGGTTCTATGCCTAGTGATCCCCCTTTCTCTATAAAAATTCTACAATTCCTCATTCACATACTCCAAGCCATTATCAGTCCTAAGGTGCTTCACTTTCCTACCAGTTTTGTTTTCATCCAAAGTTAACCAATCTTTGAACCTAGTGAAAGCTTCATTCTTGTGTTTCATGGTGAACACCCATACCTTCCTTGAAAAGTCATCAATTATAGACATAAAGTATCTAGCTCTACCATGAGTTGGTGCTCTAGATGGACCCCAGACATCCGAATGAATATAATCCATACATGCAAGTGTAGAGTGTGTGCCTTTGCTGAAACTATTTTTCTTAGACTTACCAAGAATGCATTGATCACAAGGCTGTAAGTTAGAGATTGATTTGTTACCTAGTAGTCTTCTCTTTGACAGTTCCTTGAGGCCTTTTTCTCCAATGTGGGCTAGCCTCCTATGCCAAGTAGAAGTATCTTCATTGCTCATGGTTAGGTTTAGGAGTGTTGTGGCTGTTTCTCCTTCAAGAGTGTAGAGCCCGTTTACCTTCCTTCCTTTCATGATCACTTTGTCATCCTTTGTAATTAGAATCTCCCCTCTTTGAGTCTTAAACTCACACCCTGCAATGGTTAGACAACCAAGAGAAATCAAGTTCCTTTTGAGATCAGGGATATACCTTACATTTGACAAGTGTTTGATGGTTCCATCATGAAGTTTTAAGGAGATAATTCCTATGCCTTCAACTCTGCAGGAGTGATCATTTCCCAACAGCACCATTCCTCCATCTTGAAGCTTTAAGTTCTGAAACCAGGCCTTTGTTGGGCACATATGGAATGTACAGCCTGAATCAAGAATCCACTCCTTGAGTTCCTTCCCAGTACTCACACATAGCATGCTGGCACTCTCATATCCTTGATCTGCCACAGCTGCTTCTTGCTTGGTGTTGTTAACTTTTGCATTCTTCCTATCTGGGCAATCTTTCTTGAAATGGCCAGCCTTGTGGCAGTGATAGCATCGCTTGTTCTCCTTATCTTCTACTGTTATTGCATCTGGAAATTCAGATTTTCCTGACTTCTTCTTCGTTTGGCCTTGAACTTTCTTGTGATTCTTGTCCTTTACTGCTAAGCCTTCCCCCAGATTTTGCCCCTTTGATTCATTTGAAGTAGATGAGCTTAAGATCTTAGATTTTATAGCTATCATAACTTCCTCTAGAGTCAAGGGAATCGTCCTTCCATATACCAAAGTATCCTTGAAACTTTCGAAAGATTTTGG